>JAVIWB010006113.1:600000-888837 GCA_031893035.1 Dermolepida albohirtum
GTTTTTGTTCTAAAGAGCTCGGTTTTCTTTGCGACAGACTGTGTACAAGAAATGTAGAAGATTTTTAGTAGTAGCATTTCCGCGAATTGACAGTCTATTGACAGATTTCATGTATAATTGTTTTGTTAATATTAAAGCGCATAAATCTATAAATTTCGTATTTTAAATCGCATGCTCTTGAGTAAGTAATATCCAAAGGTAAATACTGTTGAAGATTGCGGTTAAATGAATTAATCAAAAAAGAAGGCAAATAAAACCTTTACCACACCAACATTCGTACTCTGTATACGTATGTATTTCGATAACTAATTTGTCATCATCAGCCAATTGTTAACACAGTGTCGCACCTAGAATTTTTTCTCTGTAAGCATTACTACGAATCCGGACGAGACACTGTAATTAATTATCTGATAATGATGACAACTTAGTTGTCGAAATACGTATACAGTGTACGATTAAGAGTTGTTTTTTGATTAAGTAATATTTAAATTTTCTGAAATGCAGTGTTATGCTTTTTATGATTTTGGACGATGTTCGTGATACAACTATCAAAATCTATAACCTGTCTCAGAACAAGTTATTCAAATATGCCCCTAAAACCGGACTCACATAGCTTAAAATAATTTAATAATGACGATTATTGCTATTACTATTAATTTTAACAGACAGTGTACACTATAAATTAGTATTACTAAAATAATTTTTATAAAATAACAAAATTCTTGCAAATAACTAAAATTCGTTCAGAATAAAATATTAAATGTATTAACTATTTAACCCTCCGTTACTATCGTCTGGGTGGATTTCACCCAAAAGATTGAACTTTTAAGTAAACTATATAATTTTCTATGAAAATCGTCCCTTTATTATAATGATATCCACCTTTGAATGGTTTTTTATGTTTAGAAGTACATTCTACTACATTAATCCGAGATTATATTTATATAAAATTTATTTTAAAAAGAGCTTGGGTGGTTTACACCCGCGATAGTAATAGCGTTTCATTTTTTTGGGTGTTTTATACCCATTGATAGTAACCTTGTACATAGTTTTAGCGATTACTTTGAGTGATCGCTAATATAAACAAAAAAATAAGTGTATTTTATTGCTCTCTACCATGCATAGAGATGGTAAGCTGCTAGATGTTCCAAAGTGTTTGCCCGAAATAATTGAGTTTTATAACAAAACCAAAGGAGGAGTCGATACGACTGACCATTATGTTCTACATATAACGTAGCCAGAAATTGTAATCGCTGGCCTCTGGTAATATTCTACTCTTTGCTGAATGTGGCTGTCATAAATGCACGTATTGTTTTGTTGTGCACTCAAAATCCACCACTAAAATACAAAAAGCGATCACCTTTCATCAAGGATTTGGCGTTTAGGCTTATTACGCCACATATGGAAAAACGTAGCACAATTAAGACATTGCCAACTAATATCAAAATAAGCTGCCAAAAATTTACCAAACAACTTTCTGAAAAGCAGAATGAACCCGAAGACATATCACCACCAGCCAAAAAACTTAAACAGATTCGTTGTCAGGTATGCGGTAATAAAAAGGACCGTAAAACAAAAACAACATGCTGCAAGTGCGACATTTTTATTTGTAAAAGTCACAGTTACCCACTGTGTACTAATTGTTATCAATTAACACATTCAGAGTTAACAAACAACTGCGAAAGCCATGATGATATGTTTGATGGATTTGATGAGTGACTACAATTTTGTTCGTACTTAGTTCAATTTTTACGCAAAATTTTACTTTGTTTACAAAAATATTATTAAATAACTTTATTTTCTTTATCTTTTTAGCTTTCGAATTCAGTAATCCGCAGAGGATTTGCTTAAAAAGTTTTTTAATTATCACTAGAATTACATAATCCATTTAATATAATTTTTTTGTTTCCTTTTTTAATGAAATGTTAATAAACAACATATAAGTTGAAATAAAATAATAGATTTATGACTAAAACTAAATTTGTTCGGTATTTTAGTGCTCCTTACTTCAAAAAATTACATTATATGTATATTTGAATTTGGCAGTTAAGAAACGCAGACACTTTAAACGCATGGGTGGGTTACACCCAATTATAGTAACGCAGTAAGTGAAATATACTATAGTGATGGAGGGTTAAAGAAGCATGAGCGATGTTTATGTACAACGTAAATTCATATCCATACAAAATATTTTCTTTAAATCGAAAGCAAAATAAATATTTTTAAAATTTATTATGAAAATGCCACGAACGTCGTTGTATTCTAACTATAAATTTGCCTGTGTTTTAGAGATAAAACACTTAGTTCATAGTTCATATTAACGACGTTTCTTTCTTCACTTTTTTTCAAGTTATTTCATTAATTGCTTTTTTGTTTTTTCCCTTTAACCTATAATAAATCGATTTTATGTCTATTTTTATTTGCAGGGCTTTTTTCGATTTTTTTCTAAAAAGTTAATTAATATTTATAAGTACGTACATTTTTTGTTTCCGTTAAAAACTGCAAATTTACAAAAAACACAAACGTTTTAAAATAATAACATTATACGTTATTTCTGTGCGTTTGTACTCATATATAGAACCGACGGAACTATTATATATATTTGCAAAAAGTCCAATCTGTAGACGCGTGATATTTTTTTCTTTCCCTTTTTTTTTCTCGTGTCTATGCTTGAGTGCAAAGTAACGTATGGTTATGTGCATGTATAATATGTTTCTAAATTCATGTGTGTATATATACATATATGTATACAATTGCAGACAATTTATTTTCTAAGGATTAAATTATTATATAGATCATTTAGACTGGTATTTCTTCCATCATTTATTATGTTTTGATCTTTTCTTATATATTATTTCTTTACTTATGTGTTTCATATAATCGTTTTCTATTTCAAGGATTTTAGTGTTGTTAAAACCGAGTTCATGTTTTTCTTTCAAAGCATACGAGGGTAGTTTGACAAGTAGTGAGAATGGAAAATAAAAATGAATTTTCTAAATACAAAATAATTTTTATTTTTCAATATATTCTCCTAAAAGAGCAATACATTTGTTCCAACGGTACTCCAATGCCCTTATGCCATCTCTAAAATGCGATTCCGGACGGCTTGCAAAATACTCATTTACGAAGATGATAAGCTCGTCGTTAGACGAAAATTTCTTTCCACCTAGTGCCGTTTTCAATTTTGGAAAAGTGGAAGTCGGAAGGGGCTAGACCCGGCGAACAAGGCACATGCGGTACTAATTGGAAATGCAACTCGTGGATTGTGGTCATCGCAACTGTGCTGGTATGCGAGGGAGCGTTGTCTTGGTGAAAAAATCTTTTTCTTTGCCATTCCTGGCCGTTTAGCACGAATCTCAACATTTAATTTTTGTAGAAGTTCTGCATAATATTGTCCGTTTATTGTGGCACCTTTCTGAAGGTAATCAATGAGCAAAATGCCCTTTGAATCCCAAAAAATTGATACCATCACCTTGTTTTCCGGTAAGTGGTTTTCGCTTTCTTTGGAGGTGCACAACCACGTTCTAACCATTGTTTCGACTGTTGTTTAGTTTCGGGTGTACTGAAGTGTATCCAAGTTTCATCGCAAGTAACAAATTACCTACAAAAATCAACCGAGTTCCGCTTATAAAGGTCCAAACACTCATTTTTATATTTCAAGGATTTTAGTGTTGTTAAAACCGAGTTCATGTTTTCTTTTCAAAGTATGTTTAGATAATGCTGGTGCCTTCATTTTATTAGTATTTACACTGTATTTGTGTTCATGAATTCTTCTTTCTTTCATATTGTTTTGTTTGTCCAACATTTTGCTTTATTTATTCCTTTCTATTTTAATGTAAGCATTTTGTTTTATATATTATATATATTTATATATACCGTGGTTTGTTTGCGTATTTTTCGATTTGTGGGCTATTGTAATGTTGTATTTTCCAAAGAGTTTGATTAGATTTTCTGATAAGTATGGTACATATGCTAAAGCCATGAATTTTGGTTTGTCGTTATTAACGATATTACTTGCGCTTTCTGCATTTTCAGTCTCTATTATGTTTTTTGTTCTGTCTGTTAGGTGTGAATAAACATTATTCACACCTAATGCATGACAGCCCTCCTGTCATGCAAAGAGGACATTTTATGCTCAAGAAGCAACTCCCCCTGCGACACCCCTCTTTATGGGTAAGCACCACTAATCTTGAAGGTAAGGAATTTTAAAAGCCTTCGATGAATGCGCTCTAACTTCAAGCACTCACAAGCATATATCGGAGACCAGACCAGTGATGCATATTCCAGTTTGTTTACGACATAAGCATAGTATAGGGACCTTAATACGGCAGGGTCACACAAATATTTGGACTTATAAAAAACGGAAAAAAAATGTTACAAGGCATTAATAGCAATTCAATATTATTCTCTATTATGTTTTTTGTTCTGTCGTTGTTAGGTGTGAATAAACATTATTCACACCTAATGCATGACAGCCCTCCTGTCATGCAAAGAGGACATTTTATGCTCAAGAAGCAACTCTCCCTGCGACACCCCTCTTTATGGGTAAGCACCACTAATCTTGAAGGTAAGGAATTTTAAAAACCTTCGATCAATACGCTCCAACTTCAAGCACTCACAAGCATATATCGGGGACCAGACCAGTGATGCATACTCCAGTTTGTTTACGACATAAGCATAGTATAGGGACCTTAATACAGCAGGGTCACCCAAATATTTGGACTTATAAAAAATGGAAAAAAAAATGTTACAAGACATTAATAGCAATTCAATATTATTCTCTATTATGTTTTTTGTTCTGTCTGTTGTTAGGTGTGAATAAACATTATTCACACCTAATGCATGACAGCCCTCCTGTCATGCAAAGAGGACATTTTATGCTCAAGAAGCAACTCTCCCTGCGACACCCCTCTTTATGGGTAAGCACCACTAATCTTGAAGGTATGGAATTTTAAAAACCTTCGATCAATGCGCTCCAACTTCAAGCACTCACAAGCATATATCGGGGACCAGACCAGTGATGCATACTCCAGTTTGTTTACGACCTTAATACAGCAGGGTCACCCAAATATTTGGACTTATAAAAAATGGAAAAAAAAATGTTACAAGACATTAATAGCAATTCAATATTATTCTCTATTATGTTTTTTGTTCTGTCTGTTGTTAGGTGTGAATAAACATTATTCACACCTAATGCATGACAGCCCTCCTGTCATGCAAAGAGGACATTTTATGCTCAAGAAGCAACTCTCCTTGCGACACCTCTCTTTATGGGTAAGCACCACTAATCTTGAAGGTAAGAAATTTTAAAAACCTTCGATCAATGCGCTCCAACTTCAAGCACTCACAAGCATATATCGGGGACCAGACCAGTGATGCATACTCCAGTTTGTTTACGACATAAGCATAGTATAGGGACTTCAATACAGCAGGGTCACAGAAATATTTGGACATATAAAAAATGGAAAAAAATATTATTTGACAAAAAAATTCCTAAATTTTCCAAAGCAGTTCTAATTTAATGACCAACGACTGTATAATATCCATTACTATAAACAGAAAAGAAAGTCTTGAATAATAAACAATATCCAACATAAGAAACGAAAAATAAAAGCATAGAAACACCAGATTTAAACAAACCCAACTGGACTAAAAGAAGCCATTATCAACGTCAGTTAAGTTGAAATTCTTTCTCAAAATATACGTTAGTGTTGTGCAAAGTGCTTCTTTTTTTTTCGCAAAAACTTTACGTTTATCCTTTCATTTTAACATAAATCAATTAAAACGTTTCCTTAAAAACGGTTCGGAGTTAAAAATAATTAGCCAAATTTTAAAAGGTTCATTAAAAAATATTGCGGATTAAGTGTGATATAGATGAAAAGTTTGAAAATGAGTTGAAAACTTGAAAGTAATTCCACGAGCACGGATAAAATCATAATTTAATCCAGACCGTAAAAGCGACCCCCGGACGGCGCCGGTTCATTCGCTGAAGCACACTGCGTCATATACATTTAGGTAATAATATAAAATTATGTCAAATGCAACGCATTTTTAAATTATTTTTGATGGCGTTCCGAACTACCTGCATATATTATACCTTCACTTTACACATGATTTATATATCCCGTAGGTTGCGTATTTGCAGATGAAGTATTCAGATTTCCATTATTCATATTAAAATGTTGTATCTGCATATACACAGGGTCGTGTATTTTTAGGCGTGTTACTACAATATTATTCTGATGAACTAGAATAGACTTTCAGTGATGAAAATGAATAATATCTGTCGCAAAAAATCATGGAATCTATTGTTACTATAATTTCTCCCACTTCAACATTTTAAATACCCTTTCATTTTATATACCCTGTATTTTATTCTTACTTGACTTCATTTGCAGTTAACCTTCATTTTTTTCTTCTTAAAAAAGCAAAAAACCCTTTACTACATCAATATTGGTACCCTGTATACATATTTCGACAACTAAGTTATCATCATCAGTAGATTATTTATCACAGTATCGCACTTCGATTCGAGGTAATATAATACAATATCTTGTCGAAAAGTCTATTTCGTCTTCATTTTTTGATCTTCCATCAATGATAAAATCGGACCACATACCAATACGCATTAATTTTTTTATTTTTTATTACTTATTATTTTGGCTATGAATATACTTCATCATCTGGGGTTCGTCAGGGGTCACACCTTGGCTCATTATTATTTTTACTTTATATAAATGATTTATTACTGTCCTGCCTTGCAATTCGCAGGGGAGTTTACGCTAGGTGCCCGGCGTATATCCTAGTATTGCTTTTGGGCTTAGCGATCCCACAAACCCGAGCTAGGCTCACCAAGCCATTGTTGGCAGGCGACGAAATTGGTAGACATGTTTACATATCGAACCGTACCACCAGTGACGGTTAAGCCTCCCGGAGAATCCGGGCTTGACTGCTTGAGGTTGGACTCGCGAGGGCAGTGGTTGAAAGCCCGTGCGGGCTAGAGGTGTACTTTTCCTCGACGGGTGGGCAGCTGTATCTGCTCGGGTACTGACCTGCAGAATCAGTAGGGATTTAGATAGCCCCCCCCCCATCTATAGGGCGCTGATGTTTCCTGTAAAATCTGAAGCATACGTCTCGTTTCTGCATGCGAGCGCGCTGATTGAGCGTATCTCAATCCCATTGTCATTGGTGGTTGTGCTCAATGTGTCCTCACGAACTGGTGTCACCACATAAAATATCAACAGAGACACTCACTGCCTTGTGCTATGTCGACGACTTAAAGATTTTTGCAGCAGTTTCTTGCATTGAAGATGTCAATACAAGCGAGTCTAGACCTTACTTCAGATTGGTCTAAGTCTGATTGTCTTTGATTGAACATAGACAAATGTTTTGTCATGTCATATGATCCAATTCTTTCCATTATGCCTAGAACCATAAACACACTACAATTCCACTTCCTTATTCTTCTGTGTTAATTATTCAGATGGTGCTTATTTTCTTGTAATATTGCACATATATTATCAGTTTTTTAATCACTATCATATCTAGATGTCGTTTTATTTTGAAATAATTTTTAATAAAATATTATGTCTTTGCACTATACTTTATTAGTGCCAGTTTATAGCACTTTTATTCCTTATTATTTAGATATTCGAATTATTTTACAGATAACTTTTATTACAATATGTTTATTTTCTAACAAATATTTAGAAACTTTTCAACCTTTACTATACTTGTTAACAAAAATTTTGACAAGATTTTGTGTGTGCTTTCTACCAGGGCAAACTCAAATACAATAATATGTAGTTAATTTTGATGGAGCCTGTGGTTGAATAATATAACCCCTTTCAACATTAATTTTCGTATCCTGTATATGTATTTCGACAACTAAGTTGTCATTATTAGCAAGTAATTAAACAATGTCGCACCTGGAAAATTACGGCAAAAAACCCGCACGAAACAAATGCCTTACACGATTTGTACTGTCGCTTGGCTTTGGCTTTTGGACTAATTTAGTTACCAGATGCTGTATATATAAATTGTTATTCCCCACTCACAAGTAGAAAAATCCAAACTTCGTTCGAACGTAACTTTGTTCTAAAGATTGAATTAATTAAAGATATTTAAGGATTCAATTAAAAGCAAAACTAAAATTTGAACTTGCTTACAAATGCAAAGTCCACGACATTACACCGGTACAAAAAGATTAAAAACAATTAAGAGACGTAAAATTAATCCAACGTTACATAAATAATATTTCAAATCGAATGAAAGGAAGATGTATTCCTTCGCTAAATGAAAACGTTAAGAAACTAGGCAGCATGAAAAGCAGTAAAAATATACAAATAAAAAGATAATTATTAAAACTCTTTAAAACTTGTTCTAATATAAAATTTGTCGTGGAGAAGAGCAAACCCAATTTTCTCCCGCTGCAAGCGCATTTGGGAATTCAACGTAATTTATTCCTCATTCACAGTATTTTTATTTAAAGAAAAGTTTTTCATTTCGTGAAAGAATATTTAAAGTTGTATCACGTTTTGTAATACAACGTACCGAAATTTATTGTAAAGAACTTTTAACCCGTAAACGTGGATGGAAAATAAAATATATATTTTATTATATAATTTCTCAACACTGTCCTAATACCAACCGTCAAAATCAATAGGTTTTTTTCCAGTGTTGTTTTTACTCAGAACGAATATTGATGTGTACAAATACATTGAATATTCATCAAATCGAGTCATAACTAATTCCAGTTTCATTTGATATAAATAATTATATCCAAATTTGTTAAGATAAGCCCTTACAGCAGCTTTAACATGATCGTTTGTTGAAAATTTTTAACCTGAAAGGAATTTGTTTGATGCCTAGCAGAAAGGTGGTAATCCAATGACGGTGGAAGTGGTCACAAATCGAAACCTAGTTCGTTAATTTTTGCCACAGCAACAATTCTAGTTGGGGCCTTACATTGTCTTCGCTTTCTTTGAGAAAGGAGAACCATTGTGCCTCTACAACTTGGATTGTTGTCTTGATAATGATCTATCCAAGTCTTATTTGTGATAAATCGACGCGTAAAATCTACTCTGTTTTTCTGAAATTCGCATAATTTTTTGATTAACACTAGGCAGCATCCGGGAGTAGATAAAATGCAAAATTTCTGGTACAGTTGACATTCACATACCACACAGTCACCAGAGAATTAACCAAAATTAATATGCATCAACATACGTTCCAAAAATTTCTAACCGAAGGAAGAACATTTGTCAAATCGAAAACCACAGATACGAAGAATCCGGCTAAAGACTAAAGACCGATTAAATGCCTCCCTATACTATACAAAACCATAACAGCTACTATCTAATGTAACGCAGTATACTTACGAAGGAACAAAAAGGGTTCAAAAAATTCAGCCAGGGGTGTAAGGAACAATTAATAACACAGGCCAACCACGAAAAAACTTTTTTTTATAAATTTGGCTCCCCTTTATGTGACGTGCTGAATCTGAAAATGAAATTTAAAATACCACAGGACGTAAAGTTTCCCCGCCTGTTTACTTTACGTTGTTTATGAAAATTTTTAACTTGAAAGGAATTTGTTTGAGGCGTAGCAAAAAGGTGGTAATCCAATCAAGGCGGAAGCAGTAACAAATCGAAACCTAATTCATTAATTTTTGCCATAGCAACAACATTAGGGGCCTTACATTGTCTTCGCCTTCTTTGGGAAAGGAGAACCATTATACCTCCACAACTTGGATTGTGGTCTTGTCTTGTGTGGATAATGATCAATTCAAGATTCACTTGTGTTAAAACGACGTGTAAAAGCTACTGGTTTTTCTGAAGTTAGCATCAATTTTTGATTAACACTAAGCAGCATCTGGGAATAAATAAAATGCAAAATTTCTGGTGCAAACAGTTGACATTCACATACCACACACTAACCAGAGAATTAACCAAAATTAATATGCACCCACAAACGTTCGAAAAATTTCTAACTAAAGGCAGAATATTTGTCAAATCGAAAACCAGAGATACGAAGAATCCGGCTAAAAACTAAAGACCGATTAAATGCCTCCCTACACTATACAAAACTATAATAGCTACTATCTAATGTAACGCAGTGTACTTACGAAGGAACAAAAAGGGTGCAAAAAATTCAGCCAGGGGTGTAAGGAACAATTAATAACACAGGCCAACCACGAAAAAACTTTTTTTTATAAATTTGGCTCCCCTTTATGTGAAAATTGGTACGTGGTAGAAAAGAACTGATTAAAAATTTGGATTCAGCATACCAAAATACATAAGAAACAGGTTAAACTTTGAAAAAAGTTTTCAAAAAATATTTATTGGTTGTCAATGTTCCACAAACAAGTTCTATTATTAGATTTTGTATCAAGTAAGAGATTTACAAAGGCAGATATTATAACTGGATAGCTGATACGAAATATCGACACCTTATTTATCTTTTTTGTATTCAACTATAGCAGCTGGCTTTATCTTATCTTCAAAATTTCCTTTTTTTCCACAGACGTCGAGGCAAGTTAAGAACATGTACACATCTTGTTGGTTCTTTCACTTTAAAAACGTAATGTAACGGTTCTATCTTGCTGTTACTTCACTTTTCTTTAATTTTTGTGTAATTGTACTTGGTAGATTTGCTTGGACTTTTCTTATTGTTCCTAATAAATTAGTGTTTTTTTCATATAAATATGTAGAAAGTTTGCTACTTGTATCACAATTCTCGCCAAACGTTAGACGTTCAACATTTAACAAAGCTTCAACTAGCTCAGCGACTGTGTTATCAAAAAGATTTAAGTCGGGCAATTGTCCCAAACCATCATAAACTTTTAAATCTCAAGCAAAGTTATTTGGAGTACAAGCTTTGATTAATTTGATTCCTTATTAGTAGGTTTTGGATGGATTATATTTTCAAAACTTCAACTCACGCCGAAAACGAACCATAGTACCATCTACGTCAATGATATACTCAGTGGGTTATTTCAATGTTGTATTTTCCAAGGAGTTTGTTTAGGTTTCTTGATACGTATGACACATATGGTAAAATAATTAATTTTGATTTGGCGTTGTCTCTGTTGTCTCGGTGTTTCCTCCCTATTTCATTTTCTCTGTTTTTGAGTGTGACTAGCTCGTTTTTGATGTTTTTTCTATGAAGTTCGTAGGGCAGATATTTTTTGAAAGTATAGTTTTAATTTTATTTATGTTTTTTCAATGTTGTTTTTGTCTGAGAACTCATAACACGTATCTTCTAAGTTATGGATTGTATTTATTTTGTATTTACAGGGAACATTTAAAAAAATATATTTAAATATCTATTTGAATGAGTGTTCCTCTATAATATCCGGAAGATTCAAGTATTTAGTTACTATTCTTGCTTTCTGTTGGTGTTAAGAATGCCTGGGAATACAAACATCGTCATATTTGAAAATAATAACATAACTAGTTACATAAACGTGTAAATGGAATAAATGCATCACACAAGCAACTGTACAAAAGCTACATGTGGACATACTCCATCCAATTGCTTAGAAAGCATCTTCAATAGAAAAGGTCACAACAGCACGTTCAAAATACATGTAAAAATATGTTCTATTCGTCTGATATTAAAATTTCTACCTGTTTGATCTACATATACACATTTGAAGTAATTACAATTTAACCGTAATAATCGCAAATGCATTAAAATTTCTTCCAGTTTGACCTATATATACGAAATTACGTAAGGTGAGGTCTGAGTCACTAGAATAGAGTAAATAAGTTTTGAAAAGTCTTACCTAATTAATTTCTTCTGTTATTCAGTAATTGCCAGAGCGAAATATTGTAAGAATTTAATTATGAAATTGTATGTCGAAACTGCAGGCGCTGATTGAGCGCAGTAAAATTATGTTAAAAAATGTAATTGGCTTTTATTTGATGAAGTATAGAATATAAATTTTAGTGGTTGATTAAATTAATCAATAACGGTTAATAAAATACCTTTGTATAATAATTTTCATATTCTGTATACGTATTTTGACAATTACGTCGTCATTATTAGCAGATACGTGGGTTAACTTCTAAGTTTTGCTTATAAAACTGGAATAAAATAGTAGAAAGTTTTGAAAGACTTCATTGTTTTTCGAAGTATTCTCCACGAAGATTAATGCACTTTTGTATACGCTCGAACCAACTCGGAAAACAGTTATTATACTCGTTTGTTAGTACAGTCAAAATTGCGTTTTTTGAAGGCGTCGACTGCTCCTTCTGACAACTGCAACCTTTGTAAACGCAGTCCGTTCTTAATTTTCGGAAAGATAAAGAAATCGTTGGGACATAGATCTAGTTTGTATTCCAGTATGGTCCAATAATTCGACATTTTGTTGCGTTAAAAATTCAATTGTCTTGCGTGCTGTGTGCGAACTTGAGTAGAGGATGATTCGTCTTTCGGGGTTGGTTTTTCGAAGCTTAGCGATGACTTGCGGCAAACAAATGATTATATACTAATCGGCAGTAACAGTTCTCTGATCTTGTAGAGGAATTGTTGCTACATGATCTGCCTTCGAGGCAAATGTTGCGACTATCTTTTTGGAGACACTTCGAGAATGGATGACTTATGTCGGGGTTTCTTCATCTTGGAATACCCAGCCGATTGGCATTTATTTTCTGGCTCCTATGAGTAAATCTAAGGTTCGTCACCACTGACAATGTTGTATATGTTTTTAGAATTTCCGGCGTTGAAGCGCTCTAGAGTTTTTTGACACCAATTCACCCTAACTGTTTTCTGTTCTTCGGTCAACAGATGCGGTATCCAACGGGAAACTTAATTTTTTTACGCACAATTCTTTATACAAAATTTTTTGAATTGAGGTCTTCGAAATCCCCAATATTGTTACATTCTGGCGATATGTCATATGTCGACCTTCGTCGATGATCTCGTGTACAGTATCGACGTTTCCCTAGATTAACTAAGCTAAGATTAATCCGTCCACGTCTGAATTCTCCATACCAACGAGAAATTATTGACTGACTGGTGCTTCATTGCCGAAAACAGAATCCAACTCGGTGAAGTATTCTTGTCGAGGCAATTATCTTCGAAAATTATAAAAAATTATACTGCGAAAATGGTCTCGACTTAATTCCATTTTTCAAGTAACTTGCCAACACTTGACAGTTCCTTGTGGCTACAACGCTACACGTATGGCACTAAAATTTTGGACTCAGGTTAACTAAAGGTGGAGGTTAATTTTCAGTGCTGACATTTGATTAGTGACGCCCTCTATATCCCACTATGCAAAACTTAAAGGACATCCCACGTAATTAGTCAAAGTGTCGAATCTGGTTACATGGCAAGACCCGCACAGAAACATGTCCATACAAGACTTTTGCCTTCAAAAGCCAAAGTGTTTGTTTGGATTTTGGCGGTGTCAAGTAACGGAGCAAATTTGAAATACTTCAAATTAAATTATTCAAATCTGTCACTTTAGTTTAGAGGCAAAATATCAAAGCTTCGTGATACTTGAATAGGAATTTTTCAGTTGTGTTTCTTTTTTTAACCTGACAAAGTATAGTGACAGTTCGTAAGCTGCGTTTTGTCAAAGTCAGTATTTTATGTCAGGTATTCATGTTTGTAAAGTATCTATTATCTCGTCGAAGTGTAATTCGAAGATTTTTTAATAGTACGACTCTTTGCTACACACTTTATACCATCGCTGATCTAAAATATCAAAGGCTTAAATGGTTACGAGTTTAAAAACGGTAGGAGGTCGACACTAAACATTGATGTTGTCACTTTGAAGTTTGAAATCTTGTCATCAAATATGATTAATTTGGCTTTCTAAATTCCAGTAAGCAATATACCATCTAAATAAAATATGAACGAATATAATGGAAATCTAAATTATGCCAAAAGAATTGGACATTACAGCATCGGAACAATTAAGACTTGCTGGAAGGGGTTACAAGGTAGTAAAAAAGTTAGGTGAGGGGACGTACGCGGCTGTATATCTTATAGATTTTAAAAACCCTAAAACTGACAAAAATATGGCATTGGCATGTAAAATGATGGATACCAGTAAGATGGCGAAGGAATTCGTTGACAAATTCCTACCCAGAGAACTAGATATATTGGCGAAAATTAATCACCCCCACATCATACAGATACAAAATATTTTCCAAAGAAAGACCAAATATTTCATATTCATGAGGTTCGCTGAAAATGGGGATCTCTTAGATTTCATACTTAAAAAGGGATCTCTATCCGAATCTCAAGCCAGAGTCTGGTTCAGGCAAATAGCCATGGCTGTTCACTATTTACACGAGATGGATATCGCGCATAGAGATTTAAAATGCGAAAATATTTTCATTACCACCAATTACAACGTTAAATTAGCCGATTTCGGTTTTGCCAGATCCACCGTGGATACCCAAGGGAAAAGGGTCACGAGCAATACATTCTGCGGTTCCCTTTCTTACGCTCCTCCAGAAATACTCCGCGCCATACCCTACTACCCCAAAAGCGCGGACATGTGGTCGATGGGCGTGATTCTATACATAATGGTCAACAGAGCTATGCCATTCGATGATGGAAACGTTAAGCGATTGTACGATCAGCAGAGCAACAAACGGTGGCGATTTCGGCCGAAAGTTACAAGTGTATTGACAGATGAATGTAAATCACTAACTGGGCACCTTCTGGAACCCGATGTTAGTAAACGGTGGACTGCAGATCAAGTTGTATATTCGGATTGGATCGCGATGGATAAGAGACTGACGGTGTTCTCACCATCTGAAGAAAACGCACTGAAACAAGCTAGAATCTTGAAGAAGAAACGACCGGGGTCCGATAAGGAATCTTCAGGCAAAATAAATACTTTTAATGTATCTCAAAATATTATTGGCACCAATCCATGGAGTAACAAGGAAGATTCTGTGGAAGATATACGTGTAACGATTGATGAGAATGAAAAAGGTTCTGTTACGCACATAAAGTAGTAACGTAAATCGCAACCATTATAAAATTATATATGAACATGTACGTAATATTAATAAAATAAGTACTTGCTTTTGAATAGAATGAAATGTGTATTAAATTTGTTTCGATATGTGCATTTAATCAACGAAATCATTATTTTTTAAGCTATTTGTACCGCTACTCAAGGGAATTGTATGTGCACACATTATTAGAAATAATTTCTTTCACTTATTTCTCGCAGCTATATATTACAAAGTGTACTGGAAAGTCATTACCGGCTTTTTCATAAAAAAAACTACATAATTTTCAAGAAAATGGAAAAATTTATTTATTCAAAGTATTGCCCTTTTGGCCTTTTTTAAATACTTTGTAGTACTTGCATGATTGTGTTCTTAATAGAGTTGACTTACGGTAGGCTTCTTCCAACATTTTCAACGAACTTGAAAGAGAAATATGGATGGAAATATAAAATTTGTGGTAAAGTTTATTCGAAATTTTTATTTGCTTTAGAAATGGAACACATTAATCTATTAGCAAAACCAATACTGTAAACGAAATGGCTGACAGATTTCGCTAAAACACAACATGAAAGTTGAGTCATTTGTATTAACAAGTAAAAGGTATTACGAAAGTTTTGCAATGTGAGGCAACAATGAATCGTAGGAAGCTGGTTGCTGCTGCATGTGGACATGTTTATACGTGCATAGTAGCCGCCGTGCCATGACGATGGGCTCAGCTATTCATTAACAGTGAGAGTGTAAAATGCTTGCGATGGCATCGTGGTCACGAAATGAAATAAGGGCAGTTTTGCGTTATAATTTCGTGCGTGATTTAAACATAGACCAGTGCTTCGAAGAAATGACTCTTGCACTAGGTGATGTTTGTCCATATCGCACAACGATATTCAGGTGGTATAGAGAATTCCAAAGGGGAAATTTAACTGTGGAGAATGCTGAGAGGCCGGGAAGGCCACGAACGTCAGTTACGGAGAAAACGTTACGACAGTGAGGAAAATGTTTGGCGAGGACAGGTGAGTGACCTACCAACAGATTAGAGAGTACTTCAAGCCTAAATACATCAGCAATTCTTTCGATTCTGCATGATCATCTGCACGTGAAAAAACTTTGTTCTCTCAGGGTGCCGTATCGACTGACTGAAGAGCAGATGACACGACGTGTGACTTGGTGCCGTGAGATGCTAAAGAGTTTAATAAGGGACAATCTCGGTATGTGAACAACATCGTAACAGGTGACGAGACTTGACTGTACTATTACAATGTGCGGACGAAAGCTCGAAACAAAGTTTGGGTCTTTGATGATGAGGACACACCCGTAGTTGTCAGAAAATCCCGATCTGTAAAGACGAAAATAATAGCTGTATTTTTTAAATCGAGTGGAATTGTGGGACGCGTCGTTTTGGACGCATAGAAGACAGTCACAGTTAAATGGTATACTGAACAGTGCCTGCTTAAAGTCATTGGATCTATAACGAACCTGCGGCCAAGTCAAGAATGGACACCAGGTTCCTCCATCAGGATAATGCCCCAGCTCACTGCGCCAAAGCCTGCACCGAATATTTGACCACGACAGGATTGAAACTTCTCGAGCACCCTCCCTACAGTCCAAATCTTGCTCCCTGCGACTTCGCACTGTTCCTGCTTGTGAAAATGAAGGTAAAAGGAGGCGGTTTTCCAGAGATGAGGACCTTCTGCGGGTTTGGGACAACGAGTGTGCTTTCCTCCCTAGTGAAACTTGGTAGAACTGGTTTAAAGATTGGTTTCGAAGGATGGAGAGGTGTATTGAGTGTAGAGAAAATTTCTTTGAAAAAATTAAATAAACAAAGCTGTATTGCAAAACTTTCCTAGTACCCTTTGTATAATGAAAATTCTCTTTTATTCGAGTGGAATTCTTTTATAAAAAATTCTCGGTATTTCTTTAACATAATACGCAATTTTTTTTATGATAATCCAATTGTGTGCATCTTTGAAGTAAATAAATGATAAATGAAGCGCTAAGTTAATTATATCTTTTATTTTTATTAAAAAATTAAGAAGATAGAAGGCATTTCAATTATATTTTTTCCACGGACATAAAAACTCCCGTATTCGGAATTTGCATAGGGAAAACAAGTCGTACCAAATATAGAATTGAAACGTAAGCATATGCAATTCACACAAAACATGTTTACCGATAAATATCGACGGGTCCCATCTCCTGATAAAGTTGAAAATAGGACACGACGATTGAATAAATATAGTACTGCCCTGTAATCAGATTTGACCGTATAACTAAATCAATCAATAATTCAGTCGCACTCTCTACGGAAGGTGTACAGCACACAAAAAAAAGGAGCGCCAGAAATCAGGGGAACTTGAATTCTCCGGAAACCAATTCCAAATAACATAAATCAGGCAAAATGCAAAATGCTTCTGACGTGTCATAAGTCACGTGTGCATAGTCTTTAATTCGAGACCTTCGTAACTGTTATTAAGGTGCAATTTTGTTCTCTAAGGGTTTGCCTTTAAGAAAAGAAGGAATTCTGAACTGAAAATGTTATAGGAATTCCAATGACGGTATAATCTTTTAAAGACTATAAAATTTCAGCACCTTGCTGTTAGTTCGCCGCACTACTCGAGTAATATAACTTGACATATATATAAAATCATTTTTATTGGATCGCATGAAGCTATATTGGTGGAAAACTATTCGAATTAGTGGTGTAAAAGGTATTTCAAGTATCATAAGCGCCTACATAAAAAGACGTGTTATCTAATAAGAAAATATTTATTGTAAATCATTTGATCGTTGTTTATCTTTCTTAAAGATAAACGTTGTCTATATTACGATCATTACTATACAAAAACAGAGATAATAACCGAATGAAGTCCTTTCGGAAAAAAATAGCATACGAGAGTGATCCCAGTAGTAACCGATCCAACAAAGGAAACACAAAAATTTTGAAAAGAAATACATTTATTTTTCAATATAATCTCCTTTCAGCTCTATACACTTTTCCCAGTGATATTCAATAAGCTCGATACCATTTTTATAATAAGAACTGTCTTGCTCCTCAAAATAGCCATTAACTGCCGACATCACTTTTTCGTCGTTGGAAAATCTTTGACCGCTGAGCCAGTTTTTCAAGTTTGGGAACAGAAAATAATCCGAGGGGGCTAAATCTGGCGAATAGGCTGCATGAGATAGCAATTCAAACTTTAATTCATTAATTTTGGTCATTGCAATAACGGGTTTGTGAGCTGGTGCATTATCTTGATGAAACAACACTTTCTTCTTAGCCAAATGCTGCCGTTTGTGCTTGATCTCTTCGGTCATACGTTGCAATAAGTTCGCATAATACTCGCCATTGATAGTTGTTCCTTTTTCAAGATAGTCAATGACAATTATTTATTGCGCATGCATCACTAAAAACCGGTGCCATGACCTTGCCTGCAGATGAAACGATCTTCGCCTGTTTTGCAGCTGGTTCTCCCTTTTGAGTCTAATGTTTTGATTGTTCTTTTGTCTCGGGTGTGAAGTGATGGACCCATGTTTCATCCATGGTTATGAAACGGCGCTAAAATTCTATTTTGTTGCTGTGAAACTTCGCTAAACAGTCATTGAAACATGTTCACGACACCGTTGTTGCTCGAGTGTGAGCAAACGCGGCACCTATCTTACAAACAGCTTTCTGTCTTCTATGTCTGCTAGCTCACGCACCTCCAGTCGATGATCATCCAGTACCACTGTGGATTTTCTTCACCATTTCTGGAGTCACCTCATTTGGTCGACCACAGCGATGCTCGTCTTAGCAGCTTGTGCGGCCTCTTTTAAACTCTACTACCCAATATGTCACTGTTGTAAACGAAGGAGCAGACTCACCCAGAGTCGAATCCAGTTCAGCTTCTTTATTGGTTGGGTCGAGGCCTTTCAAATAAAAGTATTATATCACGTAACAATGACCAATACGCTCCATTTTTACAAATTGCTATTAGTAATTAATTGTTCAATAAATGGGAAGCATTATTTTAAATTTAATAAGTACGTCACCATAGAGAATAATTTTTGCAAATTAAAAACTTACCATACAGTGATCAATACCAAAGACGTGAACGTCGTAGGTAACTCTGCACAAGTAGATAAAATGAAACATTATTGATTGTTGTTTAATGTTATCAAACAGTATATAACCACAATTATTTTCTATTGATACACGTACCATACATAGTTCATTCTTATCACTTTTGAATGAGCAATTTCAAAAAGACAAAGCCCAAGTGTTTTTTTTCTCGTTGAACAGTACAACGGGTATTTTTTTCAACTTTCGCTATTCATCGCGATTCCTTTATGCGTTTTCATAACATAGTGTTTGTCATTATATTTCCCGGATGCTTTTCCACGACGGCACGAAAAGTGTTCTTTCAACATTATTGTACACCTTTAGTGGCCCTCTAAAAATACCGTTTTGTTGTGGATTTTTTTCGTGTTTTTTAATTTCTTTTTTGTTACACATTTTGTCCGCTCATCTCATCAACAGTCAGGTCTTAATAAACAGAATGTCTTCTTTGTGTATTAAGTGTTGTTTAGGGCGTCTTTCACGGCCGTAATGAAGCTTGCAAATGGGTGAATTATTTGTTCGTGTTTTTTTTTGTATAAACGTGTCACAGAATCTGCTAAATTATATTACGAGGCGTCTATTTTTTCGTGTTACTTAACATCGATACGATATTTTCGATGACAGTCGACGGTATTTTAAGAAAAGAAAAGTAAAATTAGAGAAAATTATGAGTTAGTAGTCCGACGATTGATTTTGCAAAGTATTACAATGTGAATATCATAATACATCGAGAAATACATGAAAAATTAACAATTTAAATAGTTAAAATGGAATTTAGTAATAAAAATAGTATTACGAATAAATGAATTAATATAATTCTTGTACCCGTTTGAAGGAAGATCAAGATTTAAAAAATTTTCAAAGAACTCAACGCAAAACGTTCAAAACGTCAAATGCTTTTAAATACCTTCTAGAAAGAATCACAAAAATAACAGAAGCAAAACTAGAAGATGGTATTTCTGTTGGATCTTAGATACGAGAAATAATAAATGATAGATCATTTGACACCACATTATTAGCGCGCCAAAAACTGCGTGGACGTCCATGGTCCAAATTTATTATCAGTTTTTTGGAAGAGACTAGCAGAAAATTACATAACTTAGGTAATGGTCATAGATACAAGCATTTCACGGTGCTGGTTGCAATATATCTCTTAAAGTACGTATTCTACATTTTCACTTGGTCTTTTACCCAGACAATATGGGAGACGTTGCTGGCTACGATATACCCCTTAAACTGAATAGTCTACATTCTCATTTGGTCTTTTGTCCGGAAAATATATGAGACGTTAGAGATGAGCACGGTCAGCACTTCCACCAAGACATTTTGGGAATGGCACCAGGACAAAAAGTTCTGTAATGTTGGTAGATGCGATATTATCCCCCATCCAAGTGCTTACAACGCTTCCTTGACCGGTTTTGTTGCATGAGACGGCGCGTTATCGTGCTGTAAAATCACTTTACAGTGTCTTCGGGCCCATTCTGGACGTTTTTCTATCAATACATGGTTCAAATTGATAATTCGTTGTCGGTAGCGATCAGTATTAACTTTTTCACCAGGTTTCAACAGTTTATAATAGACCACGTCACTCTGATCCCACCAAACGCAGAGCATTGGCTTGCGATCAAAACGATTTGACTTTGAAGTCAATGGGCCGGCTCGGCAGATGCTAATCATGATTTTTTGCGCTTAGAGTTTTCAAAGTAAATCTATTTTTCATCACCCGTTACTATTCTGTGCAGAAATGACCGATCATTTGCAGCAGTATTTCACAGATGGTTTTTCGATTTGCTATTTGCCTGTCATTCTATTGGCTTGGGTCTTCATTCAAAAACGTCCGCAGTTTCGCATCTTTAGACTATTTCGGTCTATCAAAATCACCACTTTTGAATTGTCGAATCCACGCTTCACATGTTTTTATGGTTGGAGCATGCTCACCGTAAGTTTCTGCCAGCAAACGATGACTTTCAACGGTTTTTTTCTTTCGATTAAATAAGAAAAGTATTGCTTGCCGCGAATGCACTTTTTCAGGCACGAAATTCGACATTTTTAAAGAGGTATAAATCTATGACGATCTTACTTTTGCAAAATATAACATGCATGGCTTTGAAGCTTGACGTGAGTAGAATAAAACGACATATGTGTCAATTTATAACATTGCATAATAAAGCCTAGCGACATCTGTTAGGAAGACGGGTAATAACTTTCCGGTACACCTGGTAAATATATCTGTTTTCTTTAAAAATTAATGTACGTCACTTGATGACAAAACCAAAAGATGAAATATGTTAGACTCTCTCCAAAAGCTAATAAGGAGCATCCACTATATGTACATGTATACTACACTTTAATTTCGCGCAACTAAAGGTGTAATATTTACATATTAGATACGAAATCATGCGGTTGTGCACCCGCGTCATACACGCATACGTAAACAGTATCAAATTGATGTTAGTAAATCACCGGTTAGCGTGGCTCTGCCGTCATTACATTACAAATGACCATTATATATCTGTGTTCGTATTCCGCTTTCCTCGATCCGACAACAAATTGTGTCGTGCGATATCAAGTAAATGTGGAACGAGTCACCAACGCGAAGAACAGTTCTACAGTCCAGTCCAATCGGGTCATCTCCGCACTCGCAGCCTTCCGTTCCTGACCCGACCCGAACTTCCGGTACTTATTATGGGTTAACTCCATGATGTTTTAACTTGAATCTTTCAATAGTAACTCTATCTCTCTTACTAGTGTATGCATACAGCTGTCGGATTTGTTTCCTTTTATCGCTCGTAGAATATATATACTTTAATATTTAATACGTTTCGCATCATTACTAGACACTTTACAATACTTTTAATTATTGCTTTGAAAAAGTAATGGTCTTATTATCAACATTAAAGGACTTCCAAGTATTGGGTTGGCAACTAAGTACTTTCGGTTTTGTAGTATAAAATAATAGTTTTTAATCAATTATATATTTTCCATTTTGCTCAATGACCTTTTGCCATCTTTCTTTCAGCTGCATGATTCCGCGCTCATAAAATTTCTGGTCCTTATCAGCAAAAAACTGAACCAGGTGCGAGTGAAGGTCATCGTCATTTGTGAAAGTTTTACCATTCAAAGAATTCTGCAAACTTCGAAATAAATGGTAATCAGATGGTGCTAGATCAGGGCTGTATGGGGGATGTGGCACTTCCCAGCCAAGTTCCAATAGTTTCCCACGAGTTTCCAAAGATGTGTGAGGCCTTGCATTACCTTGGTGAAAAACTACACCTTTCCGATTTGACAATTCTGGCCGTTTTTCTTTGATTGCTTCGTCCAGTTTTATTAATTGTTGACAGCAAACATCAGAATTGATCGTTTGGTTCCTTGGAAGCAGCTCAAAAAACACATCACCTTTGTAATCCCACCAAATTGACAGCATGATCTTTTTTGGATGCAATTCAGCTTTCAAGCAACGCTCAGTAAAAACCGAAAGTACTTGGTTGTCAACCCAATAGTTTTACCACATTAAGCAGTAAACTAGGAAACGAATTTTCAATTTTTTATATTTTCTTTATTATGTATAATTTTGTTTTTGTTTTATGTCTAATAATAACAGCAATAATAATTCTTTTTGATGGAGGAAATCGTTACGAGCCCAAGATGCTCATAGTATGGAGCGCACACCATTAAAAACCTCATCACTTTGTCAAGGTGAAACTCCATTCCGAAAACGTTGTTTGCATTACTTTAGGATGAAACCGTAATTAGCCTTGCTTGGTGGCCGTCGTTGCTTCTGTCTTACTTTTCTTCGTTTTCAATATCCTCTTCACGAACCTGGTGACTTCGTACGATCATTTCCACAGCATTGTTCCCACAACGTTTTCCGGCGTCAAAGAGCCTACTTTCTCCTATAGCGCGTCTTTGTACTCGATCCACCTCTCGCACTCGAAGAAGGTGTGTTGAGCATCGTCTTCTGCAGACCTCGTATTGGCAAGCTGCGACCTCCACCTTACCTATTCTGGACAAGAATATACTGAAAAACCCGTGTCCGCTGAGAAACTTGGTAAGGTAGTAGTTCACGTCGCCGTGGCTCTGGTCTAATCCGGGATGCTACAGATCAGCCTCGTCCACCGTCCCCTCGTTTCATTTCGCTACCCTTTTAGCTACTTTAATCAAGTGAGCGCTTTAATTTATGCCTTCGCTGATTTTTCACCAACCTCTCGGAACTCGTAGGCCCTCTTGTATTCCCGGGTCAGACTGTAGATTGGGGTTACTCCCGCAATCACCAGCACCGCCGGTTCAGAAACCCTACGCTATGAGGTTGAGATTTTGAGACCCTTCTAGTCTTTCTACTGAAGACATTTGCTTCTTGTACTTCATCTACTGCAAAGTTTCCTACTAGCTTCTAACTTGTTTTTCTTATAGGCTAGTTATGTTCTTTTCTCTGCAAGCGCCCAAACTATTTTAGCTTTTGGAATTTGACAAAATTAATGTCTTCTTTGTTAGTTAGTTCCTTGACCTTATATTTCGTAAGTCACCTAATTTATCGTTTTATTTTCTTTAGTATCATGATTTTGTCATTATGATCTTCTTTTCTTTCTTATAATTAATTTTAATTTCCTTTCATCTCGCGGAGCACCAACAGAATTGAAAATATACAGAGGCGATACTATCAATTGATTTATTAGGTGTGATTGGTCTTCATATGGTAGATATTCTTCCTCGCTCTTTAACGACCCAGAAATTAGGGATTTTATTACTGTTACAGTATGTTCTTCATTTGAATCACAACTTTTTGGCATAGATATTTTTGAATGAGGTTCTGGACGAGTTGTAGACAATAAGTCAGGAGAGGCAAACTTATTCTAGCTGTTTCTGGAAAATCCGAAGACTTTTGCACAGTAAATGTGGTAGTGATATGCTTGCAGTCAAATCTCAGGACATTCCTATCAATGTTCTTACCAGTTGATCAGTCTTGGAAAATAACAACACATCGTGAAGACTAATGATATTGTTTAAAACGAACGAAATATTGACGTCAATGTGGCTAGCATTGATTGAACGTGTATATAATGTTTTACGTGATATTTCGCTCAATTCTATGTCCAGGCTATAAGTAAGTTGAATACCTGAAAAATTTCAAATTGTGTTCAAAACCGTAAAGAACGTGAACGCGAAATGGTAATTTGAAACTGTTCAGCAAGAACTAAGCCTTTTATTTTAAAGATAAATCACGGCTGATGGAATATGGTTTCACTACTATATTATTCAGTCAAAACAGCTACTCCCAAAGAAAGTTACATATCCATAGTCGCTTGTGGTAGATATTTTGCGATTTGAAGAGGATTGTTTCCATAAACCACGTTTGCAAAAAGAGTCTACCGGTACTATGTAGCTCTGGTAGATAAATTGTAATAGCCCTTTAGTACAAAATTCACCCAATTGAGATAGATAGATAGGTTGTATCTCACCCATTCTATTCGAGATTTTTTGGAAACTAATCTTTGCTAAGAACGCTGTTCTTTAGTTTTGTTGTCATCAAATTTCGGCCCAAAAACGTTCCAAAATTTCTTCTAGGAATCGAGGAAGATAAAATAGAGTTTAATCAGAAATTTCGGATATATGAAATAAGTTATCGGGATTATGAAAAAAAATACATTGGTCATACTGAACGCTCAATAAGAACTCGGTATAAAGAACGCATTAAAGAGCACATTAAATTTAATCGACCTGTGAAATCCAGTTTAACGAAACATGTGCTAGAAAATAATCGATAGTAACCGCGGATTGTCTACATTTAAAAAAAATATAAACAATCATCGTAAATTAGACAGTTACGAGAGCTTTTTTATTGTGAAAAATTAAAGCTATGTGGTCAATGCGGACTGGGATCCGATACTATATTCTGGCCTTTGGAGTCGCGACCGTTGAAAAGGTTCGTAAATGATTGTGGGGGGTACATTTGTACAAGTGCTAGTTTACTAGTTTCTAAGACTAAGAAATATTAACTTACAGATGTCTTATGAGGGCAAGTGTGTTTTGATTTTGTCAGAACGAGGATGCGAGATTTTTTTCTGTGTAAGAATTACCGCGAATCCTGGTGTGGCACTATGATTAATTACCTTCTGATAATAACAACTTAGTTGTCGAAGCATATATGCATAGTACGGATATTGATGTGGAAAGTATTTTTATTGCCTCTTTTCGATTAATTCAATTCACCACAGCCTTCAACAATATTTACATTCTCTAGAATCTGAGAATGCAGATAGGACGTACAAATTAAAGATGAACTTGCATCGGAGTACGAAATACAATAAGAGATTTATTGAATTGAATACTCTAACCATAAAAATACATTTTTTTACGTTTGGAATGCATTATATACGGGCATATAATTTTTGGGTTCGTTTTTCTGAAAGGTTTTATATAACAAGTGACTCGACGTTTATGTTTCAGTGAAAAGGAAAAGTCCATAAAAAAACTAATAAAAATTACAAGAAGGCACATAAGATTTACTGCAAATTGAACTTGGAATTGACGATAAGGAGAAAATAATAATAAAAGAAAAACGAAAACGGAAACACCTTGCCGGCTGTAAAAATACAGCAAAAAAATTCGAGTCTTTTCGGTTTTATAAATTCTGATACGTACTTGAATGAATTAATGCATAATATTTGTAAGGGAACATCAATATTATGGAAATATAAAAGCTTTAGATTATACGGGAGAAACTAGAAAAGAAAATCGACCTAGCCATGACAGAAACAACTAATTATGGGTTGTATTTTTCCACTGTCTTCCATCTGTTTGATTTAGTTTCGATTCGTTCATTATTTTGTGTCTTTTAAACTATTTTGAAACAACAAAAGAGTTTTGTGAAATTGTAACAACACAATACCATCAAATTTTTGACAAATGGACAGAATTCTCCTAAACTATTCACGAACGAATGATTGTTGTATACGAGGTGTGGCAATTAAATAATGAGACTGCGCTCCTTCCATCGTGCAGCCGCATCGGGTGTGGCTATATTTAGAATGCCATTGACTTTGATACTTCCCAAGAAATAATACGTAGTTTCGTCTCTTAGATAAATCGGTTGATTAGTTCATTTTTGACAGCTGATTGAACAAGAAGCAACACGTCGTTTTGTTAAAATGGAAAAAGCCGTGCGGTGATTAAATACTTCGTAAGTAAGGGTATGAAAGCTACCGAAATAAAAGATGAGTTACGAGAAATATTAGGTCAATCTGCTCCATCATCCGCTACAATAAGTAGATGGATAAATGAATTTAAACGTGGCAGAACAAGCTGTGTTGATGAAGCGCGCTCTGGAGCACCCAAAATCGTGACTTCTAAGGAAATAATTATAAAAATCCATAATATTATTACGCAAGATCGATGACTCAAAGTGAGAGAGATAGCAGATATGGAAAACATTTCAACAGAACGCACTCGTTTGCGTATTTCCAATGAGTGTTTGGGCCTTTAAAGCGGAATCCAGTTGATTTTTGTAGGCGATTTGTTACTTGCGATGAAACTTGGATACACTACATTACACCCGAAACTAAATAACAGTCTAAACAATGGTTAGAACGTGGTTCTGCGCCTCCAAAGGAAGCGAAAACCACCTTATCGGCAAACAAGGTGATAGCATCAATTTTGTGAGATTCAAAGGGCATTTTGCTCATTGATTACTTTCAGAAAGGTGCCACAATAAACGGACAATATTATGTAGAACTTCTACAAAAATTAAATCTTGAGATTCGTGCTAAACGGCCGGGAATGGCAAAGGAAAAACTCTGTTTCACCAAGACAACGCTCCCTCGCATACCAGCACAGTTGCGATGTCCAAAATCCACGAGTTGCATTTCCAATTAGTACCGCATGCACCTTATTCGCCGGATTTAGCCACTTCCGACTTCCACCTTTTTCCAAAATTGAAAACGGCACTAGGTGGAAAGAAATTTTCGTCTAGCGACGAACTTATCATCTTCATAAATGAGTATTTTGCAAGTCTTCCGGAATCGCACTTTAGATATGGCATAAGGGCATTGGACCACCGTTGGAATAAATGTATTGCTCTTTTAGGAGAATGTATTGAAAAATAAAAATTATTTTGTATTTAAAAAATTTGTTTTTCTTTTCCATTCTCACTACTTGTCAAACTGCCCTCGTAGTGTATCTTTAAAATTTTAAATAAAAAATACCAAAAAACTAACATTGTAAAAATAAATACGTAATTTCTAGTGTTTGATATTAAAAATCCAATAAAATTATTCAGCATTGTTTGAAAACGTTGCCTGTTTCATATAAATTTTAAAATAATAAAATGGAGGGAGAAAGAGGAAGATGAACAGAGAAAGGAATAGTATTTGGGATAACCTCTCTACTGGTACAGACAGCTACAATGAAAGTTCTGACAAGCACATTTCGTCAATATTAAAACCTAAAAACGTCACTGTCTATATTACCTGAATGATGTTTTTGTCCGGTACCTTTATTAAAATCGGACCCATAAAAAAATATCGGAAACGATTCCGCGAGCCTCAAATATTAATTGAAAAACAAATTGTATGTCTGCGACTGAAAAGAACTTGCCAATCAAATACACATTTTAAAAGTAATTAATTTAACCAGCAAAGGCTTTTAAAATATTGACAAAATCAGACTTACTACATGCAAAAAATTATAAATAAATAAAAATAGTGCAGAGAATGAAATATTGCGTCAACGTATATAGTAGTTTTTCTATTTCTATTTTTTATTTTGTAGTTTTTATGTAACCTTAAATAATTTGAAAAATTTTAACCATGTTTTTATTAAGTAAATTCAAATAATATCTAAATACTACATCTAATGTATTAATGTTCACGAATTATATCCTAAATTTATATTAAATTTAAGTGCACAATATTGCTAAAATAAGCACAAGTTTTTATGAACATGTAGAAAGAACATTTTATACGTGGTCTAGGTGAAAAGTTCCCGGCCTGACAATGAAAGACTGCGATTTAAATTTAAAAAATGATTTTATTTTTCTACATAATCTCCCTTGAGTTCAACACACTTTCAACGTCTTCGTTGGATGTGAATCGCTTTCCAGAAAGAAATTTTTTCAAATTTGGGAATCGATGGAAGTCTGAGGGTGCCAAATCAGGAGAATAGGGAGGATGGCCTAGCAAATTGTACCCCAAATCCCATAATTTTCCCATCGCCAACGCACCTTGGTGTGCGGGTGCGTTGTCCTGCTGAAAAATGATTTTATCCTTCTTCAAACCAGGCCTCTTCTTGCGAATTTTGGCATCCAGCTGGTCAAGAAGGTTAGAGTAATATGCGCCTGTAATTGTTCTGCCTTTTTCAAGGTAATCAATTAACAAGATTCCTTTTGCATCCTAAAACACGCTGGCCATGACTTTTCCCCGTCTTTTCTCTTTAATGGCTTCTTTTAGTCGCTCTAATATTGAAGCGTAATATTCTCCGGTTATAGAAACACCTTTATCTTTATAATCAATCAACAATATTCCTTCCGAGTCCCAAAATACCGTTGCTATGAGTTTCCCAGCTGATTGTGACACTTTAAATTTCTTGGGAGGTGCTGTGCCCTTTTTATGCCACTGCATGGAGTCTTGTTTGGACTCAGGTTCATAATGATGAACCCAAGTTTCGTCTCCAGTAAAAATTCCACTCAATACACCATCCTTGTCTTCATTACAGAGGTCCAAAAATGCACGCGAACACTCTACGCGCTGTTGTTTTTGCGGCGGCGTGAGCATTCTCGGCACCCATCTTGCGCTGACCTTAGACATGCCGAGATGATCGTGTAGGATTTTAAAAATTGTTGTATCGGATACTCCAACCATTTCTGCGAGTTGTTTCTTCTTTAGTCGTGCATCTTCGAGTACAATTTTTTCAACTTTTTGGATAAGTGCTGGCCTGGTCACCTCAATGCTCCTGCCCGGCCTCGGGTCGTCTTCAAGGGATTCCCTTCCTTGTTTAAATAAACTATGCCACTTGTACACCATGGTTTTTCATGGACAAGAGTCGCCGTAAACCAATGATATCTCATTCATTATGGTCGCGACTGATTTTCCTTGCCTGGCAAGGAACTTTATAACGGCACGATATTCGATTTTTTCCATATTTCACTTTTCACTCCTGATTATGTTACTTGGTTGACGATAGCTCAAAGACTAACTGTCTAATAACAATGAAACTTCGTATTTATACTAATCATGAGTCGCTGCACAGGCCACGCCCCCAATGCGCCTACTCACCCCTCTACAACCCGCTCATTCCGCGAATATAAAAACGCTTCCTCGTAGGTTCTATAATGGAATATATTCAGGAAACGCAACCGAGCTGGTGGGGCCATTTACAAGGTATGGAAGATAAGATACCAGCAAGGAAGAATTTTGAAGCTAGAATAAAACCAAAACGAGGACCAGGAAGACCGAAAGAAACATGGGAAAAATTAATAGCAAAGGCCATACACAGAAGAGGACAATCAATGTCTGTTGCAAGAGAGATAGCCAAGGATAGGAAGTTGTGGAGAGACTTTGTACATAAGACATAATGTACTATATATATATTTAATGAGTCACATTGGAATTTACTTCGAAAAATTAATTTGTCGAAGTCTAAAGGAATTTATTATAAGTCAGTTATATTTCAATTACTATCCTAATCGAAAAAAGTATTCTATCACTGGACGATTAATAATTTTATTGGTCATTAATCGATGTGCGGTTTATCCTGGTTTTCCCAATAAATAACGCGGCCTGTCTGGAAATATTAGAAGACCCAGTATTTATTACCGAGTTTGATATGTTTATTTAAAAGAATCAACCATAATATCCGGGTCGTTTCCTTTAGTAAAAGGATAAGAAATGGCTTTTCTCGAAAAGGGAATGTAATCGTTAGGTTTTCTTTGTCTTCTAGATAAATGATACCCTCGTTAATTGATGTGTCTAATCGTTGCTGACATGTTATCCTCCGTGTATTCTTCGGGATTACGTTACCTGAGAAACAATTCTACTTTACGAGGTAAAATATATCTCCTCTCCCCTTTTCGACTTTCTTCATTAACTGCCTCGCCCGCATTCTTTTCTTTATTTCGAAACCGATCGTTTTAAAATGTCTTCGGTTTCTTGTGGAATATCCCTGAGTCTCATTTGTGTCACGGTAGGGGTATAATTTTCATCATATTTTAACGAGAAGCCGTCTACGAAAGATTTAAACTAAAATTAGAATCATATTTCTCACATGCCTGTGCCTTTAATCTCTTTTTAAAAGGAAAAATTCTTGCAGAATATGTTAGAGATTAGAAAGGAGGGCATCTCAGTAACTTACTCATGACGTTTTAATATGTTTCTTTTATACAAGGACAAGAAGGTTTTCCAATAAGAGTCATATGATTTCTTTAAAAAAAAAGCATATTGTTAAGAAAATTCAAAAGTTTTTTATTTAATGTGAAGTACAATCGATACAATTAAGTTCTAAATACGTCATTCAAATGGCCTCCACGACTTCTTCTGCAGGAACGAATTCGATGAACTCAATTTTCGAGCACTTTCAATATTGACTTGTAAAGCTTGAAGAAAGTCTGGTTTATTTCGATAGACCAATGACTTCAAATAACCCCACAAGAAATAGTCTAATAGTGTTAAATCACAACTTCTTGGAGGCCATTCAATATCACAATTTCTTGAAATAATCGAATCTCCAAAATTTTTTCGCAGTTCTATTGTTGCATTTGCTGTGTGGCACGTAGCCCCGTCTTGTTGGAACCAAATGTTGTCAAGATCAACTTCTTACAATGTCGGCCATAAAAAGTTGGCTATCATCAATCTATACCGCTCTCCATTGACGGAACGGTGTTACCAGCTTTGTTTTGAAAGAAGTACGAACCGATGATTCCACCATACCAAAAACCACACCAAACTGTCAATTTAGGTGAATGTAATGGTTTTTCATAAATAATTTGTGAATTTTCTTCGCACCAGAATCGACAGTTTTGTTTATTTACCACGCCATCCAGATGAAAGTGAGCCTCATCAGAGAAGATTATTTTCTTAAAAAAATCGTTATCGTTTTCGAGTTGTTCCAAGGCAAAATCAGCAAATTCACGACGTTTAAGGTGGTCCAATAGCTTCAATTCTTGAGTGAGAACAATTTTATAGGGATGCAAACCCAAATCCTTTCTCAAAATCCGCCAGGTTGTTGTTTGAGACAGTCGCAATTGTTGAGAACGTCTTAGAATCGACAAATTACGGTATTCAGTAGCACTTGCCTGAACGGCAGCAATATTTGCATTACTTCGAGCGGTTCTTTGTCTTATTGGCACTTGAAAATTATGTAAAGAAAATGTAACCTCAAAATATTTAACAATTCGAACGAATAGCGAGCACACTTGGACGATTATTACGACCATAAAATGGCAAAAGCGTTCTCGTCCTTTTTTGAGTTTTTAATCAAGTCTGTACAATGCTGAATTCAGTTAGTTTGTGTGGTACAAACCTTGCACAAATCTTTCTCAGTCCCAAATGCTGTGTCAAAATGCGTTGAAATGAATCTTTGGAAATATTTAATTTCATTCCCACGTCTCGCAATGAGAATTTCTGCTAATTTCTGATAAATTCACGCACAATTTCGATGTTACTTTCCGTAACCACAGATTTTTTTGCACCAGGATGTTCGTCGTCATTTATGTTCGTACGGCTATCTTCAAATCGTTTATACCACTCATACGCATTCGCACGTGATAAACACGCATCACCATACACTTGTTTCATCAAATTAATCGTTTCAGTAAACGACTTGCCGAGCTTAAAACAGAACTTGATATTTGCTCTTTGTTCAAAATTCATTTTTCGACCGATGCCAAATACATACTGTTACTGTATGCGCAATTTCTCTGCTTCTAATGATGCAAATGTCATGATATTTTGACATAATATTGATGAAAGATCTATCTTATCAACGCATATTTTTTTAAATTGCTGGCGCGACTAAGAATTATTATTTTAAAAAAGTTCGATTTTCACTGCGACAGACTGCGTATTTGTTAAATTTAGGTTGAAGTAGTGTATTTTTCTGTTTCGTCTCTTGGATTCCTCGTAAATAAATTCTAATCGTTTGCAGATTTTATTTCCTCGAGGAACCTTCGCAATTCCAGAGAAGGGAGGATCTATCTCTTATAAAAATTCGAGCAGTGAGGAAGAGGAACTCGGTAATTTTTGCACACTTCGTTCCCGACTAATGACGGAACTCGTAGTTGGTGGCCGGTTGTAGGGCGATGGTTCCCTTAGGTGTTATATCCCCGATGTAAAGAATAGAGCGCAAGAAAATATAAAAGGTTCATGAATAGGGGTCAGCTCGACGAGAAATAAAAAGGAGATTGCCTAACGGCCTGTAAAAAACATGCTCTTGAAAAAGCATGTGTCGATTATATCTACTCGCGCACGAAACTTTTTATTTGAAGAGGTACGTCATCTCTTCTTGTAACCGCTATTCGCTTTTATTATATCTTACGATGCACTAATCAGAGTTAAAACGAACTTTTACTGGCAGTTTACACAACGCCATTGTGTCACAGATGCTCTCTGAGTGTATCGGCACTTACGTCAATGCGTAAGTGTAGATATGGTGATGGTATATATTTAAGGTGAATCATCTCTTTTAATGTAGTCCGCTCGTCTCAAGTAGGTTCGATGGAATTTGGCTCTTGACGTAGAAGAAAAGTACCTGGGATTTGAAATAACCTTTTCACTAAATATCTCGGTTGGCTTTTGCTTTTTTTTTAATAACCGGTTAAAAATCTCTTCTAGTAATGAAGTAATGAAAAAAAAAAACAATACAAAACTGGTTTCTTTTAGTTTTAAATACTTAATCAAAAGCTTTTTCAGTCGATGTAAAAGTAAACCTCGTAACTTATCCTTTACATAAACGCTTTGGACGATTAATCATTATTGGTTTCAGGGAACCTGAGAAACCTGACTTATGACCAAATAATTAATTGAAAGGGAAATTTAAATGGAAAGTGCCATTGATTGAGTTAATCAAAAAGACTGTAGGGAGGGTGCTCGAGAAGTTTCAATCCTCTCGTGGTCAAATATTGGATGAGGGCTTCGGCGCGATGAGCTGGAGCATTATCGTCATGGAGGAACCAGGCGTCCATTCTTGATTTTGGCCGCAGGTTCTTCATAGATCCAATGACTTTAGGCAGGCACTGTTCGGTATACCACCTAGCTGTGACTGTAACGACGCGTTCCACAATTCCACTCGAGTTGAAAAATACAGCTATCATTTTCTTCTTTACATATCGGGATTTTCTGACAGCTACGGGTGTGTTCTGAGCATCAAAGACCCAAACTTTGTTTTGAGCTTTGGTTGGCACATCGTAATAGTACAGCCAAGTACCATCACCTGTCGCGATGTTGTTCACATACCGAGATTGTCCCTTATTAAACTCTTTTAGCATCTCCCTTCACCAAGTCACACATCGTGTAATCTGCTCTTCAGTCAGTCGATTCGGCACCCAGACAGAACAAAGTTTCTTCACGTGGGAATTATCATGCAGAATCGAACGATTTGTTGGTGCAATTAGGCCTGAAGTACCCTCTATCTGTTGGTAGGTCACTCGCCTCTCTCGCCAAGCATTTTCCTCACAGTAGTAACGTTTTCCTCTGTAACTGACGTTCGTGGTCTTCCCGACGTCCCAGCATCCTCCACAATTAAATTACCCTTTGGAATTCTCTATACCACCTAAATATCGTGCGATGTGGACAAACATCACCTAGTGCAAGAGTCATATCTTCCAAACACTGGTTTATGTTTAAACCACGCACGAAATTATAACGCAAAACTGCCTTTATCTCATTTCGTGACCACGATGCCATCGCAAGCACTTTACACTCTCACTGCTAATGAATAACGAGCTCACCGACATGGCGCGGCGGCTACTATGCACGTATGAACATGTCTCAACACGTAGCTACAAGCAGCTCCCTACGATTCATTGTTGCGTCATATTGCAAAACTTTCCTAGTACCCTTTCTACTTCAAGTGAGTTCTGTAATCTAAACGTTTCCATACAAAATTTCTGTTCGAATTATTCATACGTCACTCTACTTGTATTCAATAATATTGTATATTTGTTAAAATTTGATTATTCTCTACTGATATTGTTTTAACAATTGTTTCAATCAATATTGATTACAATCTATAAAACTTGATTTTCAAATCTAGTCACAATATGTTTCTTGTCAAGTTACAGAAGACTACCATGACAACACATGTACTAATCAATAGTAATCGATTGGTTAGAATTCATTTGTTGCCATAGCGACCAACTTGTAATTAATGATAACTAGAATATATGAATTTAATTTGTATTGTGGTACTGTCGGTTTGGTACTTCGTTACAGCGTACACTAGTCCGCTATTCACAAAATTTAATGATACAAAAATATTGTGTCCGTGATATTGGCGTTAATATAGATTATATGTTTTTAAAATTTTTTTAACATTTTTGATTGACAACTTAATGTGTACGGAAATCTATAAAAAGGAATTTTTATTTTGTCATTTTGTGGTAATAAACTAAGAAAATTAATTTATTAATTTATGAAATTATATTATTATAACTTTGTGAGTTTTCGTTTCTTAAATCTGTATTTTTAAATAAGGCTTTCAAGTTATATTTTTAATTATGACCACGTTCTAAAGATAACTTGCAGTACATGTTCCACGCTTTTTAAAATCAATCAGAAAAAACTACAAGAAGTGAATATCAACAAAAATAAATCTGCCAGGGGATGTACGAGGGAGCGTTTTTATATTCGCGGAATGAGCGGGTTGTAGAGGGGTGAGTAGGCGCATTGGGGGCGTGGCCTGTGCAGAGACTCATGATTAGTATAAATACGAAGTTTCATTGTTATTAGACAGTTAGTCTTTGAGCTATCGTCAACCAAGTAACATAATCAGGAGTGAAAAGTGAAATATGGAAAAAATCGAATATCGTGCCGTTATAAAGTTCCTTACCAGGCAAGGAAAATCAGTCGCGACCATAATGAATGAGATGTCATTGGTTTACGGCGACTCTTATCCAGGAAAAACCATGGTGTACAAGTGGCATAGTTTATTTAAACAATTAAACAAGGAAGGGAATCCCTTGAAGACGACCCGAGGCCGGGCAGGAGCATTGAGGTGACCACGCCAGCACATCCAAAAAGTTGAACAAATTGTACTCGAAGATGCTCGACTAAAGAAGAAACAACTCGCAGAAATGGTTGGAGTATCCGATACAACAATTTTTAAAATCCTACACGATCATCTCGGCATGTCTAAGGTCAGCGCAAGATGGGTGCCGAGAATGCTCACGCCGCCGCAAAAACAACAGTGCGTAGAGTGTTCGTGTGCATTTTTGGACCTCTGTAATGAAGACAAGGATGGTGTATTGAGTTGAATTGTTACTGGAGACGAAACTCGGGTTCATCATTATGAACCTGAGTCCAAACAAGACTCCATGCAGTGGCATAAAAAGGGCACAGCACCTCCCAAGAAATTTGAAGTGTCACAATCAGCTGGGAAACTCATGGCAACGGTATTTTGGGACTTTGGGAAGGAATATTGTTGATTGATTATAAAGATAAAGGTGTTTCTATAACCGGAGAATATTACGCTTCAATATTAAAGCGACTAAAAGAAGCCATTAAAGAGAAAAGACGGGGAAAATTGACAAAAGGTGTTCTGCTTTTGCACGACAACGCGCCCGTCCACAAGAGCCGCGTTGCTTAACTGCCCTGCATAAGGTGGGCTTCGAAATTGTGAATCACCCACCCTACAGCCCAGACCTGGCCCCGAGTGATTATTACCTGTTTCCGAAAATGAAAGAAGAGCTGCGGGGTAAAAAATTTACTGCCGATGATGAAGTCAAGGGGGCAGTTTCGGCGTATTTTGCAGATAAAGAGAAATCATTTTTTTATGAGGGTATAAATAAATTAATTGAAAGATGTGAAAAATGTATCCGTCTTGCAGGTGAATATATTGAAAAAGAAAAATAATTTGGTTTTTTTATTTCCACCCCTTGTCCCCCATTCCGCGAATATAAAAACGCTCCCTCGTATGAATAATCAGGATAGTCCTCTCAGGGTGATGCTGCCTGCAGCCCAGACGCAGACCTTTGTGTTAGTTGCCCAATAAATAGAAAGAAAGCCCTATTTAAAAGCAGTGCAACACCCTGTATGAGTCTGTCGAGTCGTGTAACATGGTGTTAAGATACTCCCTGGTTTGAAAGCCCCATTTAATTGAAATAAAACACATAAATCTTTTACACAATTTTAATTATAAAAAAAATTGGAAAAAAATATATTTTTAATAATAATAATAATAATATTTATTAACCACCCAACAAAGTACTCCTATAGGGTATACAAACCAAAAATTACAATTACATTGATAATACATATAAAAAAAATCAAAAACACAAAAAAAATGAATAACAAAATAATAGAACTGAATGTAAGTTCAATAAATAAATAAATCAAATTAAATCCAATCAAACACCGCGACGATGCAGTTGGTTGAAATTTCTAGCCGCGTGCGTAAGTGGAGCCCTAAACAGAATGCTTGTTCTTGGCGTTCCCATTGCCAAAGGATCACCGAACCTCGACTCCAGGCGACGAACCGCAAAACCTACGCCAGCCAACAGCTCTGGCGCATCAATTTTCCCCGAAATCAAGCCAGACATAAACGTTGCACTGACATTCCGCCTCCGTTCTGCCAAGGACTCAAAGCCATGACTAAGTAGAAGTCACAGTCAGTGTCGTGTCCCAGATAAAAACCATTTTCTTTGAATGATAAGTATTTCAAAGACTTTCTCTGCACTCGTTCCACGGCATCAATTTGATTATCGTAAATAGGGTACCACACCACTGCAGCATACTCCAGCTTAGTACCCACTAACGCATGAAATAAAGAGGATACGCGTCCCGTGTTTGTAAAGCTACTGCAAGTCCGCATGATAAGGCCAAGAACCTTGTGTGCATTCGTAAGTATAACCGAAACATGGTCAGAAAAGGACAGCCTGCAATCGAAAACAACACCCAAATCCATATTTTCTGAACTTACGAACTAAAGCTGAGCCAATGTCCATACAATAAGTGTTTACACTACAACACACAAACAAAATTTGGGATCACAAATGATGAATTTAACAAATTTATTATTACAAAAGCTAAATGCAAAACAAAAAATAAACATTAATAAAAACACGAGATTTCAAAGTATAAAATGTATTAACATATTGCCTTTAATAAAAAAACAAAACGTTTGAAATGTTTAAGCAGCTTTTGGAAAGAATGGGCAGACGATGAATGAGATTAATCAGGTATTTCCCAAATAAATATAAAACAAACAAACGCACAAAACCTTTTAATAAATTCGCAGTATAAATAAAGTTCAAATCAAAAATAACAAATCACAGTTTCGCGTTACGCTGGAAACGGAATTTTCGCATTTGTAGATTTCGAAAATGAAACATTGTATGATGTAAAGGAATACGCATATATTTCATTTTGAGCGATTTCAAATGTACACACGTATGTAAACGAATTATCCTGAATCTAATTTGGGTGAAATAAACAATATTTCGCGCATATACAAGTACCTGGAATATAATTTTTGCAGTGTGGAACGAGCGGAAAGTTTCAATAATTAAATTTGATACGTTTACCGAGCAAAAAATTGTAAAATAATATTTGAAGACACGCTTTATAAAATAAATATTAAATTTCATTCGTCAAAACGTATATTTTTGCTTTGGTACTAATTTCTAGATACATTTTTTTTAGGTAGTTTTGCTGTGTTAGACTGTAGAAAATGTGCTCAACAACATCGGCTGATTTTGATCTAATGAAATACAATAATCATCAAGTGAATATCGTAACTGACGTTTTGTGTGTCTTGCAGATAAATTATTATATCTTGTAATAATTAATAACAACATGCTAATAGAAAATCAATTACTAAAACGAATCTCCACAGTTCGATGTGGAAGACGATATACGAAGTATGGCAATTAAATAACGAGACTGCGCTGCTTCTATCGCGCAGCCACAAATGGCGAGGCTCTAATTGGAATGTCATTGACCTTGATACCTCCCAAGTAACAGTCCGTAGTTTCGTCTTTCTGTTTTCTTTAGTTTACTATCGAACTTTAGTTGTAGAGGACACTGTTAATTAGTAGTGCCATGATAATGGTTGGCATAAAAACCGAGCAGCGAATTGACCTGAAATTTCTTTTCAAATGAAAAAAGTCGCCAACGGAATGTTTACAAATGTCTAGCGATAATGTTATGTCACGTGCGCGAATTATTAAATGGCACAAACGGTTTTCTGAAGGTCGGGAAGAGGTCGAAAATGATCTGATCGACCTGTGGCTGCAAGAACTGAAAGGAACGTTCAAAAAATTAATGAAACTGTGTGTATAGACTGACGTCTGAGCATTCGGATGATTGCCGATATGGTAAACATTAATAAAAAAACTGTAAGACACATTTTGCATGATGAATTTAACATGACAAAAGTTTGTGCAAAAATAGTCCGATAAACCTCACTCAGGAACAAAAAGACAATTGGATGAACTATAACTCTGACATCATAGAACGACTCACGGAAGAACCTTGTTCACAAAAATCATAGCATGTGATGTAACTTGGATTTTCCAGTATTACTCCGAAACAAAGCGTTAATTGATGCACTGGAAGACCGCCGAAAGCACGAATAAGTCGAAATCGAAGGCGATACTGATCGTTCTTTTCGATATCAAGGGTGTTTTCATGACTCAGTGGGTGCCTGACGGCCAAACCATTAATCAGAAATACAACAAAAAAGTCCTAATCAAGTTAAGGGAAAGACCGGATTTATGGCGGAACGGCTCGTGGATTCTACACCAGGACAACGCTCCAGCTCACAGTGAAGCAGTTGTTAGCGGACAAGCTTACTGCTATTCTTAATCATCCTTCGTATTCACCGGATCTCGCACCATGTCAAATTGACCTTCACTTTTTTAAAAAAAAGCAAAATTTTCCTGTTTCAATTAAGTAATTCGATAACACTTTATGTGACTGCTTCTAAAGTTTCATAATGTTGAAACACTTTATCAAGAAAAAAATGTTTATGTAAACAGAAGCCCCTGATTATCATTTGTTTTCGTTATTGGTGTAACCTTTTCTTTTTCATAGGCAGCCATATAGAATTTTTAATTAGTTTGGTAGTTTTTAAAAAGAGCATTTCATTTATGGGAGAGATATTAACAAAAGAATAAATTTACCTCTAACATGAAATTGGTACGCTATGTAACTGAATACCAATTAGAAGTGAAGGTGAAAAGTGAAGCTAACTAAACTTGGCATTAAATTTTTATCACTTTGAAAGTACAGGTGGAAAGTTTTGAGATCTAACTATCCAATCTCTTAGTATTATTGCTCTGTTCTTCTTACTGTAAAATGCAAATGGTTCTAAGCTAGATACTTTTTTTTAATTAAATATTTCGGGAACGGTTATTTTTAGGAATAGGGAAATTTTATTAAAGGCCACCTAAAATTTTACGTAGAATAAAATCGCAATAGTATACAGGCTGTTTTATGTAAACTAGGAAAACGACCTCAACTTTCAGTATAACCTGAAGTGTTATATGAGTACCATTACCTTATTTGAGGAAGGCATGTCCGAATGCACTATTACTAAGGTTTTCAAAATTTAAATCGAAGTGGTCTCTGAAATACTTTAATAGGTGGTCACCATGAAACAATCTGTGTATATATGGCGGGAAGTAATGGAATTTTTTTTTATTTAGAGAAACTACTAACGCCATCTATTGAACAATACACAATCTGAAAGCTGCATATCCCCTCTACAAAACAAGGCTGCCATCATAGAATTGATCAAAGGACTGTCAAGTTATAACATTTAAAATGACAGTACCTTTTGTCACCTCGTCAAAAAAATACGATAGAGCAAAGAACTAGTATTAAATTTTGTCAAAACTTTTACAGAACCATTTGAATTGATGAAACAAGTTTATGGTGAGGATTCCTTATTCTGCACACGTGTGTTCGAATGATATAAGCGATTCCAGTCTGGTCGTGATGCTTTGAAAGACGACCCAGATCCAGACGTGCCCAAGAACAAAAATCGCAATAAGTTAGTGGAAAAATGCATGAAATGATCGCCTAGAATACGAATTCAACTGTGAGATAGAGAGTGAAGGCAATAAATACGATCAAAAACATGATTCACGGAATTTTGACAAAGGATTTAAACAGACGGAAAATCTCTACTCGATTTGGTACTCTTGCCTTGAATGAGGACCAAAAATTGCTCGCGTTGAATATTGTAAGGATCTTATTGAAACAGCCAGAGAACACATTTCTGGAATCGATTGTAACTGGTTAGGAGATTTGGTGCTTCAAGAACGATTCTTAAACGAAAACCCAAAGTATCACGTACAAGGTCCCCATGATCTTCAAAATAGGAAAATTGAGTTTTTAGAAGTCGCGACAGAAGAAAATGTTGATTTGTATTTACTCTAAAGGTATTTTACTTCCGGAATTTGTACCACAGAGTTAAAATGTCACTAGTAAATATTATCCGGTTGTTATGGAACGTTTGGAAGCGCTGGGAAGTTGATTTTCGTTAACTTATTCGCAAGAAAAATAATATATGATGCGCAAAAGACTATTTTGAATAGAAATAAAGTATTTACTTACTTCTAATCCGAAATTTTAGCAGGAACTCTTTTACAACGTCCGAAGCTGTAATCATAAGTATACAGAACACATGAATGTATCACGAAACGAATTTCATGGAACTGTGTCAATAGATATAACCATTCTCATCGCAAATATCAACCCTTCCTTTCACATAGATGTGCTAAAACTACGATCAACGCACACAAAATTTATTGAGGACGTACTTGTGTACAACTTTGCATGTGTGTTTGTGGCGGTTTCGCTTTGAAACTTTCTTATCTGTTTAGTTTTATTTAAAAGTTCGAGGAGACAGAGACAGATTAAATAAAACAATAGACAATCAATACGTAAAACACCATACAGCTTTAAATGGGAAAGGTTCCGAGAGGGTGGATCGTCGATGCAAATTGTGTTTGCGGTTGGTAGCCAAGAGCGTTTTATCGTTTAACTCCATTTCCCTGTAGGAAAAGCTCTAACGGTGCACTCATAAATGCTAAACAATATATTCGCGCCCCACAATAAACTCCTTAAAATGCGTGAATTATGTATTAAGCAGTGGTAACGCTCTTTTCTATTATAAACATTTCCCGACGTTTTAAATATAAATTTCCACGGCCTTTCAAAGTGCTCCTGCAAAGTATAATCTTGAGATTTGTGTGAGAACAGTGTAATAAGTACACGTGGTTTTATAAATATTTAATTGTTGAGTCGAAATGTCAGTAATCCATTAATCTTTATTTACATGTAAAAGGTAAATATTTAATTTAAGAAAATCTGATTTTGTAAGATTTATGAATTCGTTCGTTAATCAAATTAGCCAACATTCAAGCAGAAACGACGTGCACTCTTGGTGTGCCTGGTTGCTGCCAATCTTAATTTTACAAAGCTAATTCTAACAGGTGACTGTTACAGTTGTATTAATAGCATTATGTTGATATAAGTTAGTAAAATCAATAAAATATAACATAATATATGTATACGTATCATTAACGTGGACATTACTAAAACGAGCAACATTAAGGTCAGCCATAATGGGTTAACCACCATCGTTTTGAAATGCTATACATAAAAATACACAAATGTACAGTCATAAGTGTGCACGTATGTATATAAATATTATATTACTATTCTTTTCCTTTATACTTGCTTCCAATTCCAATGATGTTTGTGTTCAATAAAATTTAAAGATATTCTGTAAGTCTAGAAGTATACAGAGTGTTTTAAAATAGTTTTTAGGGCATGCAATATAATTTAAAATCAATCGTTTTACGAGATAATAGCGATTTTATTGCAACTGCAGATTAGGAGCTTTTATTAAGGAATTATTCTATTTTTACATACAATACTTCTAACACTTACTTGGTTGCTTAGTTTAGGCGTTTTACGGATGAAGTTATAATTTCGAACTCGTTTTTAATATAAATTTTAAATGGCTTATTCTATTTTGTTATACACAGCCTGCCGCACAGAAAACCGACTTTTTTTAAAATAGTAATTCTTTGTATCGCCATCAATTAAGAAAATATCCATCGGTGAAGTACATCTTCCAAATATCATGGCATTTTCATCACTAGAAGCAGAGAAAATGCGCATAAATTAATAGTGTGTATTTGGCATTGGTCGAAAAATGAATTTTGAACAAAGAGTAAATATCAAGTTCTGTTTTAAGCTCGGTAAATCGTTCAATAAAACATTTAATTTGATGAAACAAGATTCAACTCATCGCATTTTGACACAGCATTTGGGACTAGATTTGTGTAAGGTTTGTACAACACCAGCTAACTGAATTCAACTTTCAAAAAAGGACGAAAACTTCAGGCACTCTATTGGAGCTCACGATGGTGTTTTCAATATGATCCAGAGACCAAGCACCAAAGCTCTGAAAATGGAAGCATCCAAGCGAAGAGAGACCGAAAAAAGCTGTTTAGAGAAATCAAAAGTGAAGACAAAATTGATTTGTTTTGTTGCGAAAAGCATATTGCACAAAGAGTTTGTACCAACTAGTCAAACAGTCAACGCTGTATATTATCTTGGGCGTATTCGTCGTGTGCGCCCTCAATATCGTGGAAATGGTAGCTGGCGTTTGTTATATGATAATGCACAATCTCATCGTTCGACGCTTGTCACTGATTTTCTAACTACAAATGGCATTTTAACCATCAACCATTCACTGTATTCATCGGATTTAGCCCCCTATGATTTTTGTCTATTCTCCAAACTACATTTACCGATGAAAGAACAGCGTCATGCCTACGTTGAAACAATTAAAAAGGCGTCGACAGCGATCTTGAAGGACATCTCTAAAGATAAACTTAAAAATTCATTCGACATGTTAATTGACCATGCAAAATGTTGTATTGAAGCCGAAGGCGACTTTGAATAAAATAAATGAATTTTACCAAAATAGTAAGCTTTTGTTTTTATTTTGAAAAAGTTCCGTTTTCTCTGCGGCAGACTCTGTGATTTGTGCATACAAATTGATTAAAGAGCAACAAGAAATCATTTCTTTATAATGGATTTTTGTTGTCTTTTCTACGAGATTCCAAGATAAACAGTTGTTGTTATGTGTTGACGAAACAACGGATCGAAAAAAATATTCTATTTTGAATATTAGCGCGTTCTAGATTCTGTTAAGGCGACATTTTCCATTGTATTAACTAGCAAAAGATTGGAAAAGTGCACTCTTGAAGACACCAGGAAGGTTATTAATGCCACGAATTGCTACCAGGTACCCTTAAGTTTTGTCCTCCAAAAACAGGGAACTGACATCTAGTGTTCTACACTAGATGTCAGTTCTCTGTTGCTCCATGCATCAGAAAATGCTGAATTATTATTTGATAGACTTTTTTCTTTATAATAAATTTAATATTTATAATTTTTCTCAATAGTATATTGTCATATAATAGTGTAGAATTTTTTCGCCCTATTTGTATTTTCTTGTGTTGAACAGAAATAAAATTATAGATATTAATTTAACATATTTTTATTTCTATTTATCTTTTTTGAGAACCTATGCAAGCTATCTATTCAAAAATGTTTAAAATATTGAAAGAATTTCAAATACTTTAAAATGCAACATTCTTTCACAATTAAAGTAAAATCATTTACTTTATTCATAAAAACTGAAGCAGAAATGCGTTTAACTTGCAAGTGGAGCTTTCATATATGGTTACTTCAACTACACTAGAGTACCTTTCGCAATGAATAACCTTTAACATTTCTTGAAAAGCCGAATGTTCATTCCTTTGTCAATTCATGAAGCTGCTCTATTAGTATTTTGAAGTGTTCAAAGAGAATATTAAATAAAAGTTTATCTTCTACGTAAATTATGTAATTAAATACTATTCAAAGGAAATCTTTATTGACAAATTATAAAAATTAAGGTCATTATTAAATACACACCACAAATATATAAATAGAAACAAGTTGTTATTTATTTTGACCTTTATATATACATATACTACGGTGGGCAAAAAATAGTAAGACTTTGTTCATAATTTTTAAATTCTTAATTTATTCTTCCAAATCTATTTCGTCCTCATCAAAGTAATCCCCCCTGGCCCCAATACACTTGTGCCAACGTTTCTTCCAATTCTTAAAACAGTTGTTAAAGTCAATTTCAGGAATAGCCTTCAATGCGCGTAGCGATTCACGTTTAATGTCTTCATATGATTCAAAACGGTTTCCCCGGAGCGGTCGTTTGGGTTTGCCGAATAGCCAGAAGTCACACGGAGCTAAATCAGGCGAATACGGTGGTTGCGGCACGATAATGGTTGAAAATTTGGCGAAAAACTCACGAAAAATGAATGCAGTATGCGACGGTGCATTATCGTGGTGCAAAAACCGAGAGTTGTCAGCCCATAATTCTGACCTCTTTTTACGAATAGCATTGCGTAAACGACGCATAACACTCAAATAGTATTCTTTGTTGACAGTTTGGCCGGTCGGAAGGAATTCGGAGTGCACCACACCTCGATAATCGAAGAAAACCGTCAACATAATCTTGATTTTTGACTTGCTTTGACGTGGTTTTTTGGGCTTTGGCTCACCTTTGATACGATATTCGGCCGATTGATCGTCTGTTTCCGGATCATAAGCGTAGATCCAAGTCTCATGTCCAGTTATGAGGCCTTTCATTTTGTCTTGATAGTCGGAAAGCATTGTTTCACAGACGTCAACGCGACGCTGTTTTTCGAAAAAATTGAGTGATTTTGGAACAAATCGTGCTTTCACTTTTCTTAGGCCCAAATGATCTTTCAAAATGGTTTTCACTGATCCTTCCGATATTCCAACGATGCCAGGTAAGGTCTCTGACTGTTAGTCGTCTATTCTCAAGCACCAATTCCTTGATTCTATTGACTGTTGATTATCAGTTGATGTTGATGGTCGTCCTGGACGTGAATAATTTATACCAATCAAAAACATTTGCACGCGACAAACAATTATCACCGAAGGCCTTTTGCAACATTCTGAACGTTTCGGCACCAGAATTTTAATTCCATACACAAAATTTAATGGAACTTCTTTGAATAATTGCACTCATTGTAAAAATCGCCAAATGCACTTTTTGTCAGACAGTCATACCAACCTAGAAAAAAAAATATTTCGACGAATGGGTTTTCGCGCGAAATTAAAATTAAAAAGTCTTACTATTTTTTGCCCACAGTAGTATATGTATATATACACACACACACAGAGAGAGAGATATATATGTACATATTCTCTTCAGTTTCAAATTCCTTCTGTCTCATTTAGAACAATGTATTTGTCGATGCTCCTATAATTCTTTTCGGACACATAAACACTCTAAATACTGATAGGATGTCCACTGAATAACAAAAAACTGTCGATGTAGGTGTACACACGACAACATCGCATGTTTGATGACGAACAAATGATGCTAATTTTACACCTAATCAGCTGACCAATGAATGCACTCAATTGATTAAACCTGACCGTGCGTTATCACACAACTTGGGTCAGTACGTCCAATAATCTATCAATTAAATCTATTAACCAGCAGGAAACCTATTTCGGAGTTGATGTTAATAAGCATATGTAGTGTATATATGCATATATACACAGGTGTATATTTGTACATCAACATACGTACATATGTATGTAGATAGAGATTGTGTATACATGTACGCATGTATGTATATCAAATATACATTCTTGTATGATTTTATAAACGTATTGTAGAGCCAATAAGAGTATAAAGATCGAAACTGCGACAACACCTTAATGATATAGAAGTGTTTAATGATTTAGAAATTGCAGCACTAAGATGGGCTGCGAATTTTTTGACCAAACATGGCAGAAACGTATAAAAATTCAAAGGTAATAATCCATTACAATTTCAAAGAAAAAGCGCAAGAGATTAAACAATTAAATCTTATTTTTATTAACAATTTGTTGGGTTAACACTTTTCCTGGTATTGATTCTAGTAGGTAGTTGATGTCTTCTTGAACTCTGACGTTCCAAGCAAGTTGCAATTCATGTCAGAGAGTTTCTAATGTTTGCGGGGGATTAGCTAAGATCATCAGTTCTCTTCTCACAATATACCAGACGTGTTCGATTAGGGAGAGGTCGGGAATTATGGATAGCCATGATGATATTAGCATGGACCTCTTCGAACTAATTTAGAGAAGTACTGGCTATATGGGAACGGGTATTATCGTGTTAAAGACGTGGATTTTTGTCGTTGAAGATATGGAAGAACATGGAGTTCGCGCAGCGTTCATGGGGTCTTGGATGAACACCAATTGAGACCTATTCTACCTATTAAAGATTTAGGAGTTCTCCTCGCCTCACACTTAGGCCTTTTCTGAACTTATTCACTACATCTGCAATTCTGCTTCGCGTTCTCGTAGTTTTATCATCCGTTCTTGCAGACGATTCACGAATTTCGCTAAGATAGTTATTTTATTCATTTTGGCGTTCCAAAATTGAATATGCTGTCATTATTTGGTACCTACACTACCTATACTTACATTTGGAACTTGAAAAGATATTTTTGAAAAACTCTACTTCGTGATTGTGATTTCCAAGCGCTCTCAGTTAGGCGGGATTTACTGGGGGCCAAAGTTTTATTAAAAGTTGTCAATATTTAACTCACCGTCGATTTTATCTCAGATAAACGTTCGTGTTCCTCAAGGTCCAACGGTTCCTAAAGCCAGAAGTGTTTTATAAAGGGTGTTGAATCAATAAAATATAGATGGCGCACTAAATTTGTCTGGGTATGTGGTCATTTAAAAAGTGTGACGTATAACATTTATAAAAATGGCTCGTACACGGTATAACAACGCGTACAAATTGTTGAAATATTTTATGAAAATCAGCGTTCTGTGAAAAGAGTTTTTAGAAAATTACGTGACTTTTATGGTTTACATAACCGTCCATCTGAGAGCACTACTGGTCGAATTATTAAAAAATTTCAAGTGATCGGTTCCGTGGAAGATCAAAAAGTGAAAAATACAGTCGTAGTGGTCGTTCACAAGAAAATGTTGGTTTGGTTCGTGAAAGTGTTGTTGAAGATCCTGAAATGTCCATTAGACGACGCTCACAACAACTTGGACTTAGTGGATCAACAACATGGCGTATTTTACACAAGGATTTCGCTCTGAAGGCATATAAGGTTCAAATAACACAGAAACTGAAGCCATTAGATCATTTAAAGCATCGTTCATTTGTCAATTTCATCAATGAACAACCAGTTGATTTTTCTCAAAAAATAATGTTTTCCGATGAGGCACGTTTTGAATTTGGTGGCTACGTTAATAGACAAAATTGCCGTATCTGGGGTGAGGAAAATTCACGAATTATTCATGAGAAACCTATGCATCCTAAACGAGTTGCTGTTTGATGTGCATTATGGTCAGGTGGTGTAATTGGACCTTACTTCTTTGAAAATGCTGTTGGTGAAGCTAAAACTGTCAATAGTGATCGATATCGTCGGATGATAACCGAATTTTTGTGGCCTGAATTAATGAATATTGATCTAGAGGATATGTGGTTTCAACAGGATGGTGCCACACCTCACTTTGCACATGAATCAATTGATTTATTGAGAGAAAAATTTCCTGGACGTGTAATCTCACGAAACGGTGATGTCAATTGGCCACCAAGATCATGTGATTTGACAGCGTTAGACAATTTTCTTTGGGGTTATGTGAAAAGTCAAGTTTACAAAACCAATCCACAATCAATTCTGGCTTTGGAAGATGAAATTATTCGTGTCATTAGTGAGATAGAGCCTCAATTATGTCAAAATGTCATTGAAAATTTTAACAAAAGAGTGGACGTCTGTGGACCTGCAAGACGAGGCCATTTGACAGATTTTTCGCATATAAATGTCAGAACTGATATTTCAATTAATTTTTGAAAGCGAATGCAGATTATGTGCTTTATTTATTTTTTCGCGAAATTTGAAACAGCCTTTATAAAGCTCCTTTTTCGTATATGAGTAGTTCATTTGCAAACTTGATGTTTATTTATTTCATTTCATTTGTTTAGATTTAATTTAATTTTCCTTTTTATGTGGTAATTATTTACGTTTTATTTGTATTTTTTTGCACTGTATTTTTAATTTTTTTTGTTATGTAATTGGTTATCTATTTGATAAATAAAGAATATTACTAATGATGGAGAGGGGGGGGGGGCACTGGTGTCTCCATACATTGTGCTCTAATTTCACAAAACTCATTTTTATTGTGAGACACTTTATAATGCACAAAATAATGGACAAGTTGAAGTTAAACTTGTCAGGTAAGTAAAAAAAAGTTGTCGCTCTTATACGTTACCAAACAACGAAAAATTATCTTTAGGAATATTTTTTTATAATTGTCCTCGCACCCAAGAGGAAGCCGCGTTAAAATTTAAGTTCCCAATCCTTTGCTTTCTATTTTAATTTTATTCGTTGTCAGTATTCTTTATGCCATAACTTTTAATGTATTTAAAATTGTTTTTAGATTATCAGATTTATTCACATTTAAAAATAGCACGGAAATTGTAAAACAACAATGCAATGCTAGATATTTTCCGAAATTTTAAAATGATACTCGATGACGATAGAATAAATACAGCTTTTATGATTATTTGAAGCTATGTCAGATACACACACAGTAGATGTCCAATTAGCATTTTAACGCTTGTTAGATAAGAGTATTATCGTACCGTGAATATTACATAAATTATCCAGACAATACGTAAATTATATTCCTGCAATGTACATTTAAACAATGGCAATATTTCGCCCAGAATGCACTCATTATGTAGTCATTTACAATGAAGTAATCCTAATTTTCTTGATATCCTCACAAGGACAGGTTAATGGCACAGAAGGCTTTCTTATTTAAAAGCAGCTCAACCGTAAAATTAAACATGGAGTCTACATATTCGAGAAATAATTATGCGGGTTGTGTTATCTTCAACGGAGAAACGTCAAAATCGGTTAAATCCCAGCGTTAAAGAGATTCCCCCACAAGTGCTTTTGTTCTGAAGAAGATCCCTGACAAACCAATCATATTATTAATAATATATTAAGGCAGGGGTTTATAACAATTTAAATATGAACTCGGTATCTGAAGTAATTATTTCACCCACATTAGCAGGATTGTAACGCTTTACGGTGGCTACGAATATACGGTGTGGCTACATTTCGATGCTCATTTTCGATAATGTATCTCGTTTATTAAAAGATATAGAGCTGCGGTTAAATGGGGAATGTATTGCAGAGTTTCACACTGGCGGAAAATTTACCATACATTTTTTAAATTTTAAAATAATTTGAAAAAAAAGAATAAATTTTCCGACTTCAATTTTCCCCAGTAATTCCATAAAATATTTTTAAGGTAAATTTTTTTATGTAAACTTTGGTTTACATTAGCTCATTTTTGTATACATTTGTATACTTTTTTGTAAACTATTTCATTTATTTAATATTCTAACCTTTAAATGTAATAGTTGTAAATACATTCATTAAACCGTAGGAAAGTACACCCCTTATCGGGTTTGTTTTTTTTGCAATATCTCCCTTATGATCTGGTTATCCTACTCGCACCTGCGGTCGGTATAGATACACGTGTTCATTTGAGTGCCCTTGTCTTAGCTCTGTGTCGAATGGATTCAGGAATTGTTCTAGGACTTTTCGTCTTCTTTTTTTTAACCTTCGTCTCTCTGCCTTGGGAAATTAAGCGTCATAATTCGATAATAGACATTTTTTAAGACAATTTTTTTTTGTGCAAACATTAATTTACGTTGGCTTATTTTTATTATTATTATTTATTATTTAATATTTTAAATTTAAATGTAATAGTTGTATATGCATTCATAAAACCGTGGGAAAGCACACACAAATTCCGCACACGATCTGAAAGCCAAAACGCACACTGTGTGAATTTTGGCTTTCAACGGTACAGAACGTGTGCGGAATTTGTTTTCGTACGGCTATTTTGCCGTAGTTTTCCAGGTGCGACACTGTTTAATTATCCGCTGATGATGACAACTTAGTTGTCGAAATACGTACACAGAATACGAAAATTAATATGGGAAGGGGTTATAGAAAAAGTACTGGGAAAGTTTTGCAATACAGCTTTATTTATATAATTATTTCAAAGTAATTTCCTCTACACTCAATACACTTCTCCATCCTCAGAAACCAATCTTTAAACCAGTTCTGCCAAGTTTCACTAGGGAGCAAAGCACACTCGTTGTCCCAAGCCTGCAGAAGGTCCTCATCGCTGGAAAGCCACCTCCCTTTTAGCTTCATTTTCACATGCGGGAACAGTGCAAAGTCGCAGGGAGCAAGATCTGAACTATAGGGAGGGTGCTCGAGAAGTTTCAATCCTATCGTGGTCAAATATTTGGTGCGGACTTTGGCGCGGTGAGCTGCAGCATTATCGTGATAGAAGAACCAGGTGACCATTCTTGGCTTTGGGCGCAGGTTCTTCATAGATCCCATGACTTGAAACAGGCACTGTTCAGTATACGACTTAGCTGTGACTGTCTTCTGTGTGTCCAAGACGATGCGTTCCACAATTCCACTCGATTTGAAAAATACTATCATTTTCTTCTTTACGGACCGCGATTTTCTGACAACTACGGGTGTGTCCTCATCATCAAAGACCCAAACTTTGTTTTGAGTTTTGGTCGGCACATCGTAATAGTACAGCCAAGTCTCGTCACCTGTCAAAATTTTGTTCACATACCGAGATTATCCCTTATTAATCTTTTTTAGCATCTCCCGACACCAGGTCACACGTCGTGTCATCTGCTCAGTCAGTCGATGCGGCACCCAGAGAGAACAAAGTTTCTTCACGTGCAAATGATCATGCAGAATCGAACGAATTGCTGGCGCATTTATGCTTGAAGTACCCTCTATCCGTTGGTAAGTCACTCGCCTGTCCTCGCCGAGCATTTTCCTCACAGTAGTAACGTTTTCCTCCGTAACTGAAGTTCGTTGCCTTCCCGGCCTCTCAGCATCCTCCACAGTTAATTTTCCCCTTTGAAATTCTGTATACCACTTGAATATCGTTGTGCGATGTGGACAAACTCCACCTAGTGCAAGAGTCATTTCTTCGAAGCACTGGTCTATGTTTAAATCACGCACGAAATTATAACGCAAAACTGCCTTTATCTCATTTCCTGACCACGATGTCATCGCAAGCATTTTACACCCTCACTGCTAATGAATAACTGAGCCCATCGATATGGCGCGGTGGCTACTGTGCTCGTATGAACATGTCTCAACATGCAACAACAAGCAGCTTCCTACGATTCATTGTTGCGTCATATTGCAAAACTTTCCTAGCACCCTTTGTATATGTATCAACTTTCAGTGATTAGGTTAATTAACCACAGACTCCATTAAAATTACTTATTAAAGAAATGTTTAATAAAGTAAAGTACTTGCATAGAATATTAATTACACCAATGCAGTTTTGTAAATTTTTGAAAATTTCAAAAAATTCGAAATACTTTTGGTTGTTTTTTTGCACATTAATGGCCTCGTTTGCTTGAACGACAGTATATGTATGTCTGTATTAGGATTGTCGAAATAATCGTAGAGTCATCCTACCTGACGATTATTCGCAAATTTCTACCACGATATGTAGATATATACTTGAAGATTTGTTTTTCTTTGTCACGTAGTATACGCACATTAACATCTTTACTTTCGTATGTTATCACCATCCCCTTAATAATTTATAGAATTAAGACGTCCTAATCCACTATTAAAAGTTTCAAAGTAACATTATTTGAAGTCTGTGTGCCTATATTAATTCTGTAGTATTTTATACGAAACCTTTTTGTTTTGTCTCATCTTTCGTTCAATGATCTCTTAAGCCATTTAATTATGAACATCTTAATAATTAACCTGACATATAAAACCCATCATAATTCAGAGGCATTAACTTTAAATCCGCAAGCCTGTACAAAAAACAAATTAATATACTTTGTACATTCTGTTGAAACTTTCTTCGATAATTTCAACTTTTGAGTTATTAAAACTTTCAAACAAAGTGTTAATTCCAATTTATCAGCGAGTTTTCCATCAGTACAAGTTCTGGAAGTACAGAGCCGGGAAAACTTTGATGATACATATATCAAACTTTAACATTATACTTGTTCATTTGCAGAAACTTAGTAACATATTAATTGCATATAGTGGATTTATATATACGCATGTAGGCGTCTGGAGTTTATAGATGACCGCTGCAATTTCCCCGGATCTCGATTTTTGCTCTGTTCACGGGCTACTAGACTTTTTTTTGTTGTTTCGTTTCGACCGGAAATTGAAATTTTTTATGACTTATACAGTGATGTGTAGTATTTTATTTACAGGCAATTTACATTCTAATTGACGTTTCCCGAAACTAAAGGATACAGCGAGGATTATCAAAATTAATTTCGAGCTTTCCATGTACACCGATAGAACGCAAAATGCAATATACGTAGGTGATATTTCATTACAAAATGTCCGTATAATATCTGTAATAAATTATATATATATATATTGAACAACGCGTTTTAAAAATAAACACAATTAAACATAACAATCGTGTTATTGTTATATACATTATGTACAAATAGTGAGCTTATATAAGCTACTCATGTGAAATAAATAAATGTGCGATGTTGATATGTAGGGCAGCATTTTTAAAAATTTTAGTATTTGTGACCAAATTTTCTGTCATACCAGGTGTACAGGAAAGTCATTACCGGTTTTTCTAACAAATGTCGCTAGGCTTAAGTATGAAGTGTTATGATTTGACACATATCTCATTTTATTCCTCTAACATCAAGCTTCGAAGCCATACATGTTATGTTTTGCGAAAATTACGTGCCTGAAAAAGTACATTTGCGGCACGCATTACTTTTCTTATTTAATCAAATGGAAAAAGCCGCTGAAAGTCGTCGTTTGCTGGTAGAAACTCACAGTGACCATAAAAACATGTGAGGCGTGGATGCAGGGGTTATTGGATAAAGACACAATCCAAACTCAAAAGCAATTGGCAGAAGCGTTAAATTTGGCCCAAGAAACGATTAGCGACCGATTACGAGCAATGGGAAATGTTCAAAAATGGGAAAATGGATGTCACATCAATTGAATGACAGGCAAACGGAAAATCGAAAAATCGTCGGTAAAATGCTGATTCAAAAGTATGATAGCAGTTCGTTTCTGCATCGAATAGTGAGGGGTGATGAAAAATAGATTTATTTAGAAAACCCTAAGCGCAAAAAATTCTGGTTATCACCTGGCGAAGCCGGCCCATCGACTCCAAGGCCAAATCATTTTTCAAAAAACTTCGTGCACTTACCTCTTATAAAATTTCATATAAAATTAGATAGTAAAAAGTCTCACACCATTGGTGAAGAATCAGGTCGAAAACATTAAAATAAAAACAAAAAAGAATAAGAAAGGATATTAATACAAGATATAAACATGGGTAAAGGATAAAAAATTAGTTTCTGTCACCTACTAAGACAATGCAATTATCACGAAATTTAGATGAATCAGAAAATTCCACAACACACTCAAAAATACGAGAAATAGTAGGGTTTTTCTTTTGCAATGTATATGCTGACGAAGGTAAAGGGAAAAAATATGTTTTTAAAGTTGTCAACGTCGAAGTTTTCCTCTTTGTTGTTTGTTTCATTATTTTCATTAAAGTCGAAATTCCAAGAAAATTAAATTCACAAACTAGAATCCCCGGCCCATTCCTAGATAAACGAATTTACTAGTCCCATCGATATTTTTAACGCTTTTGGTGGCTCTTTCTCATCCAGACTTCGTTCCCAGACGGTATTTTCTTCTGAAACATGTGTTAATCGAACTGATTAATATGCGATTTAGAAAACAATGCCAGCAAGAACATGGAAGCGTCGAGAAATCAACGGTTCTTATCAGAACCAAAGAATTTCTACTAACCAGAAAATCAGCCTTTCCATATATATATTCTATTTTTATTAATCTGGCTCGTAGACTTTTGTGGTCATTGTCCATACTTTCTTCATCTTGACGTCCAGGATGAAACCGCATTTTCGACAATACTGGTCGTATAGGAGGTCTTCAGAGCTTAATAGTTGCGCTGAAGAAGGTTCAGTTAACTCAAATATATACAGTTCTTTCCTTATTTCTATTTATCAAATTTTTCAATCCTTTATTTTCATTAAGCTGACTGGAAAACGTCCATGGTCGTTATCCATCATTTTTCCTTCTTGGCTTCCAAGTTGGAATCGCATCTTCGATAATACTGGCATTTTTATGGGACATCTTCAAAGCTTAGCAATCATGCTGAAACTTGTAAGCCTTTAAAATGTCCCATACAAGAGTCAGTATTCTCGAAGATGCGGTTCCAGCTTGTAAGCCAAGATTAAGAAAGTACGGACAGGAGTCTACGAACCAGATTAATGAAAATAAAGAATTGGAAAATTTGATAAATAGGAATAAAGGAAAGAAGTGTACATATCTAAGTTGTGCTTTGAATTGCGAGAAAAGTGAAGCAGGGTGGGTTGTTGAAAAAAATGTGTACCAATCCATCATGTTAATAGACTGTATAGTCTCCAAACTGTCATAATTTGTTAAGAAATACAAAACACATTTACTTCTTTTTAATTTTGTGTCGAATTTGCGTCCGTCGGTTCTGTCTGTATATACATACTAAACGAGGTAAATTGATGTTAAAATATTCATAAATAAAACGCTATAAAGAAGTTTACGTGGTCTTTCTTTACGTCAAACGAAAACTTCTTTCTCGTCTTGCTTTTGAAAAAACGTTTCGCATTGTGAAAAAACAATATAACCAGTTATCTAATATAGAGCGACTTTCAACAAGACCTTTCAATTATAAACCATTTGTTATGTCAAACCCCGGAAACGGTATTATAAACTTTCGAGCTTTTACCTTCAGAACACAAATGCCGCAGAAAAAATAACAAAGATAAAAGAGTGAGTTCGAACTGGTGAAAAGCGGAGACGGAAAAGGTAATTTTGCAGAGTAAGCTGGGTGTGTCTGTAACACTTTAAAAGGAATGCTGCCGCCACATACATAGCAGCACGCGAACATCTAACACAGACGACAATGTCTACTGAGCTTTGCCGGGCTTTTTGGAGCTTTACGGGTCTCGGGAAATCCTTTTTGCCCCACTTAAGTGTTTTACTGTCATAACTGCCTTTATGTTTATGATTTTGCAATTTGTTTGGGATCGCGTTTATAAAGATTTTCCGAACATTCGTTGAAATTTAATTTAGTTATTGCTCGGACAGGGCCATTTGCTAATACGTAACATTAATATGTATAACATGGGAATAATAAAACGTGTTTAATTTAGGCGACCGTTTACCATTGCATATTTTTAATTAATTTGTCTTTTAAGTAGATTAATTCATTTGTTGAATTCTCATAAATATTCATTTGTTTCTAATTTTATTGTCCGGGGTGGACAAGAAAATGTATAAAACAAAATCGTTTAATAATAATTCAACCCGTAAGCTTTTAATTCATCAGGAGAATATATTTACTTATTTGGATTGTGGTTTTATCAAGTTGGTGTAACTCAGGCATTTGTTAATAATTTTTAAAGTCATGTTGCAATTGTTAAGCAGCTGCTTTTTGTATTTTACTTGTACTAGTCATAATCACAGTAATTTACTTTTGTAATAACAATTGCAAAAAAGTAAGAAGTAATACAAGCATTTATTAACTGTTACAATATACATACAATAAATTAAAACAGTATATAATACATAAGAAACAACCAATTTTTATAAACATTGGTCAAGAATTTTACATATAAAATATAAAAGTAAAATACAAAGGAATAAAGTTTAAATACAAACAATTCATTACTTGCACTGCAGCGAGAGATCGTCCATATATTCGTCAATAGAATAGTATACCTTTTCGAGAAGCAATTTTTTCACTGTTGCGAAGTACTCGTACTTTATAGTTCGTATTTCTTTTATTTAGTGGCAGTCTGTTGTACTCTGTTGAGCTCCCCAGTAGTCAACGCAGGATTGAATTGTTTTTATTCTGTGTGTGGTGTCCTAAGATTGTTTTTGTTTCTAGTGTTATGTTCGTGGATTAGTTGGTCAGAAATAAATTTATTTTTATTTTAATGCGCATATTTGCTGCTGTAAATATATATTCAGACGGTATTGTTAATACTTTTTGTTTTTTTAATAACTAAGGTTGATATATAACCCCTTTCCACATTAACTTTCGTAATTCTGTATACGCGTTTCGACAACTAAGTTGTCATCATCAGCAGATAATTGCAAAGTGTCGCACCTGATAAACCACGGCGAAAAATACCCGTACGAAAACAAACTCCGTACGCGATCTGTACCGTTGAGAATCAAAATGTACACTGTATGTTCGTTTCACAAGATTTTTAAAATTGTTTTACTTAAACTAGGATGAATGACATTGAAAAAGGAACACGGACACGACGGATAAGTATCTGCATGTGATTTATTACACCCATTACATCGTATATGTAATGCAAAAACTTTTGTTCTCCGCATGGCACTTGAATTCACGACCTCATCCTCTCCGGGAATGAGCCCTAACCATTAGACTACGGAGATAATAAATTCGAGTCCTTTTAATGTGCCATAAATTTTATTGTTATATGAAAATCCACGGTTTTAAATTTAAAACAAAATTTTTCAAACATTTCCGCTTCACATACACGATGTATAAAGCAGTTAAAATTATAATTTTCCAGTTTAGCATCGTAAAAGTGCATAATTACACCAAAATAAGCGTATTTAGTTCACAGTCTGCTATTGAAAAGTTTATTTTCGTTTAATGAATTATTAAAATTATATTCTCGTGTTTTTCTAAATCAGAACGTGATTTAAAACCCTATTGGCGCATATTACACCAGTTCATACGGTCAATAATAACAGGCGAAACATAAATTTATTATTTAAAACGTTTCGTGGCGCGTCATCAGCATAGCTTTTGTAATTTGAAATTTTACGTCAATCGCTTCGGTTTTGGTGGGACAATAAAATCTAATTGAAAGACCTTTCCCGCAAAACGACTGAAAATTCTGTTGAACGCATAGTGACTCGGTTTTGTTTGCAATTCCTGCTGAATTAGTGCAATAATTTGCAAATGTAGCAGACAAATTAAGCTCATATAGACAAAGCGTATAGAAATTAAATTGTGTAAACACGGAGCTCGCAAAACGGTATTTAAAATGCTAAATTGTTACATAACGTGTTGTGTATGTTTAGTACGCGGCATTTGAATTATTAAAATCTAATTTCCTTTTTAATTTCAATAGAATACAAAGCACGAACGGTAAATATACGTCTGTGAGCGATTGTTTTTCTTTTTTCGTAAATATTTGGACGAGGATCTATTGGACTGTGGACATACTGAATAGACATTTTCTATTTATTGTGGTGTAGGTAAAGGAGTATGTCTATTGATCAGGCTACCTCGGCTCTATGTTTATGTTACAGCACGACCATCATATCCTTGGACAAAAATCTACTGCGCATCGTAGGCGTGCCGGGTGGTACACTCCGAGTCATCGGTAAGCTGTTTGTGTCCTCAGTGTGCTTATGATCGTTGCGTGGTTAAGTTGTTAAGTTACGGTTAGTCAAAGTGAGTAATTGAGGTCTTGCATTATAATTGGTTATTATTTGTTTTATTTATTATAATTAATAATGTCCAACTTAGGAGGTGGAAAAGGACTGCATTCACAAACCCGTGAAGTCGTGTTTAATGTTTTTAAGTTTTTAAAGACAATTTCAGATAACGAAACAGACATAAGAAATCGTACAAAAAGCGAATTAAAGGAATACGTAGCAAGAGCAACTGGTGTTTCAAGAGCTTCTGTCTATAATATTTTAAAAGAGGGGAACGAATATCAAGCAGAACCAGAACGAAATGAGAAAGAGAACACAGAACAACTACCAGTTTTCAAATCGCCAAAAAAGAAAAGATCGAGGAAATGTTTAGTAATGGATTCAATAGACGACATTGACCTATACCAAATAAAACATATTATTTATAATTTCCACAAGACAAATAATCAGCGGATTACTATTAAAAATTTACTACAAAAACTTAAAGAAGATATAAATTTTCCGGGCGGCCGAGAATCCTTAAGAAAAATTATAAAGAAGCTTGGTTTTAGATTCTGTGCTACACAAAACAATCGCAAGATATTACAAGAAAAACCAGATATCAGAAACATTCGTACAAATTTTTTACGAAAAATAGATGTATATCGACGGCAAAATCGTCCAACTATTTATATGGATGAATCCTATATTCATAGCGGCCATACAAAATCGAAAAGTTGGACAGACAAGTCAAGAAATGGGTTATTTTCGACAATCTCCAAGGGCCAGCGTTTAATTATGTTGCACGCTGGAGGTGAGAACCATGGATTTGTAGAAAACGCTTTGTTACTTTTTAAATCCGGAACAAAATCCGGTGATTACCATCACGAAATGAATTTCGAAAATTACCAAAAATGGCTCGTTGAAAAACTAATACCAAATTTACCAAAAAATTCAGTACTAGTTATTGACAATGCTCCATACCACAATGTTCAGATAAATCCAGCGCCTAATTCTAATGCAAACAAGCAAAAAATGTTACACTGGTTGACCGAAAAAGGTATTGCCTGTACATCTGATATGACGAAAGCCCAGTTATATATGTTAATAAAATATAATAAACAACAACACTTACGATATAAAATAGACGCAATTTTGGAGGCACACGGTCATACAACTTTACGATTGCCTCCGTATCACCCTGAACTAAATCCAATCGAAATGATTTGGGCGACTGTGAAAAATTTTGTGGCATCACAAAATGTCACATTTAAATTAGAGGACGCTAAAAGGCTAGCGGAAGAAAAATTTAAAAGCATTACAGTAAATGACTGGAACAAACTTTGCACTCACGTGAAGAGAGTCGAAGATGAATATAAACAAAATGAAGTTTTTATGGATGTTCTTACGGAGTCACTAATTATAAACGTGGGTGCTGATACATCTGACAGTGATTTTGGTTTCAGCGATGATTCAGAATAACTTAGTAATCATTGCTTTGTGAATGTGTTTTATTATGTAATTTATTATGTAATTATGTAATCATTTTGAAATAAAGCTATTTGCTTCTAATTACTGGGTATTATTAAAAAATTTTGTAATTACATTATCTACCTAATCATATTAAGATTTACTTTCATAGTACATCCTCAATAGAACACTATTAAATAACACTTAGCAGCCTCATTAATTAATAATTTACATTCCATTTGGACCAGTATAACATATATTAATAAATAAAAATTTTCTAAATTCTTATTCTTGGCGTCGCGTAGTACAAAATAAAACCGCGCCTTTCTGTTGGGAATGTACCTAATCACCGAAGCGAGCGACACACTGGCGACTGAGTACGAGTAATACCGAAAGTGTGCGCAGATTTTTCTAAGGATATGATGGTCTTGCTGTACATGTATGTAACGTACTGTAATTAAAGTTCAAGGTGCTTATACAGTTGGGACCAAGTTATTTGGCGGAGAATATGCGTAGGTACTACATTAATGAAGAGTAACAGGCTCAACTGTTAATGAAGCCAATAGACGTGCGCTTTATAGTATGTATATAAAAGAAATAATAAATTGTAAATTAATAAAATGCAGTGGAATACTTACCTATTTTAAAGTCGTCAGTGAAATCACAAAATTGATCAAATTCGTTAAATATTTGCAACATTAGGTGTGTTTGCACAATTGTTTCAGGAAACCGAGTGCGGCGTGGGAAAAAAATGTGTTTATATGTGGCAAACGAGCGTTCTACATCTACGTGACTTTATATTTGCATAATTAAAATTTTTAAAACAACTTAGCGGATCTGTAGACGTATCTTCACTAAACAATTTGCACTTGTTAATAATTATGCCTGTATTAATTGTTTCCTTACCGTACTACTGGAGCAGTTCAAATCCCAAAAGCAAAAAATATTCTTAATTTATTTAAGAATCGTTAACAGGCTTTTTTATAATGTCTTGTTGACTATGGTTTCCATTAGAGAAAACAAAAATTTCTGTCATATGTCAAAAATTACAGCTTGAATAAGAAATGTTGTTTGACTGTATTATTGAGCACATAATTACCTACAACTTTTTCTTTCACAAATTTATTTTAAGTTAGTTATAAGCATCGAACAAAATAAAAAAAACATGATTTTTGCAAGTCTTATTAGCCATGTACGCTGATCAAAACAATTAGGGGATATTTCGAAAAATGGTAATATAATAAATAGATAGAGAATGTAACACATCGCAAATATTTTTATATTTAACTACAACGTTTTTAAATAAGAAACTGAACGCATTGACACATTTGAATTGTGCACACTATAAAGCTATCGAGGTACTAGAGTGAATAAGTATTATTAAATGAATACACAATTATGAGACTCTATAAGAAATGTTATTGATGAATTGACGAAAAATCTATTGTTAATAATGCGTACGATCTCCACGAGCGGCAGTAAAACTTTAACATCTCATCGGCATTGATTGAATCAAGACATCAAACAATATTTGTGGAATATTATTTCATTCCTCTATCTGAGCAATTTGAAGTTCCTGAATTGTACGCGGTGGTATATTTCTTCTGCAACACGTCTCCCTAAGTCATCCCAAGTATGTTTGATAGGATTACCATCAGGAGAATTTACTGGCCAGTACATTCTATTGATTCCGAATTATTCAATTCTGTTGTTCATGATGCTTGCTCGATGCGGACGAGCATTGTCATCCATTAAAATGAATCTTTCACCCATAGTGTCAGCGTACGGAAGAATAATAGGTCTCAAAATTTCATCTAAATACCTCTGAGCAATCAGGTTGCCATCGTGTATCACGTAAAAGTCTGTATTACCTCCTGCGCTTATTCCAGACCATATCATTGCACTCCCACCTTCATATTTCTGCCTTTCTCGAACAAATTGTGGCTGATTATTTGTTGCAGATTCACGCCAAATTAAAATAAGCCTATTACCTGAATTTAAGGCGAATCTGGATTCGTCACAAAATAATATTTGTGCTCAGTCATCGTGATTCCAATTTCTATGCTGCTCGTCAGCAGCGCAGTCAGTGAAACGCATACTAGGGGTCTTCGAGCATACATGATAATGTTCGAATTGATACTACTCTTCCGATAGCAGCAGCAAGCTCACTTTTAAGCTGCGTTGCATTATGAGTGCGGTTTATACGTGCAAATACTGTTAGGTATCGATCATCTCTTAGTGTTGTAGATGCTGGGCGTCTTTGTTTTCACCTTCTCTGAAAATCTCCAGTTTCTAAAAATCGATTCCACAAACACGAAATCACACTTTGGCTAACTGCAAAATCTTCAACCATAACTTGCTGTCTCCGTCTACCTTCCAATTAACCTATGACTCTCCAAGCCTGTGCATAAGCCAAATAAGCTATTATAACCCGTAATTACAGTTAAAAAATTAGTTGTGATACAGAAAATGGTAAAATCTTACTGTAGTTGAGATCGCTTGCATACGCACTTTTACACTCTCAAACTGTGGTGGTTTGCGCAGACACTGTACTGAAGCGCTGTACAAGTTGAAGCTTGTCAATACATTTTGTTTCTTGTTTCAAAGCATATAGTTGAAATATAAAAATATTTGCGTGTCTTATATAATATTATTTATTTATTTTTTTTATATTTTTCAAATATCCTCCAATTGTTTTGAACAGTGTATATTGTTTAAAAAGCAAAAAGCTTATTAAATTGAGATCGTAAAACTACAATTCTTCTCCAATTTAATTGTCTCTCTGTCTCTGATATCTTGCCTTGCTAAACGTATAAGAAACACCCAATATATGTACATTATGATTGTTAGATAAATTACACTTTAATATAGTCCCATAAAAGATGCAAATATATGTTTTAAAAGTAATATTAATTACCATAATTATATAGAATCACATACACATCGTATGTAATGGATGTTTTTTTTAAACTGCATGGAAACTATCGGCATCGACAACTATGATTTGACAGCTGATAATGTCAAACTGTGCTGACATTTCTGTTCAGCAAGGCTTGGCAAGTCATCATGAATCGTTTAACGCTAGAACAAGGTTTCCAAATTGTGGAAATTTATTTTGAAAAAAATAAATCTCTTCACGAAGTTCATAGAGCACTTCGTCCATTTTACGGTCAACATAATCGGCCTAGTGAGTAAGCAATTCGTGCAGTTATTGATCGTTTTCGCGCTAATTTTACTCTTCTTGATTCAAAACTATCAACGAGACAAAGAAATGTGCGTACCGAAGAGAATATTGCTGCTGTAGCGCGAAGTATTGAAGAAGACGCCAAAATATCGATTCGTCGTCGTTCTCAACTTGTTGCCCTTTGTCCTTCGACTACCTGGAAAATTTTACGTAAGGATTTTGGCTTATGTGCATATAAAATACAGCTCGTGCAAGAATTGAAGCCAAACGACCATTGTTTGCGTCGCATTTTTGCTGATTGGGCTCATTTGAAACTGGCCGAATATGAGCATTTTTATCAAAGAATTGTGTTTAATGATGAAGCTCGTTTTTGGTTAAACGGCTACGTCAATAAGCAAAATTGTCGTATTTGGTGCGAAGACAATCCTCAAGCCGTTAACAAATCACCATTACATGTATTAAAATTGACTGTTTGTTGCGGTTTACACGCTGGCGGCATCATCGGTCCCTATTTCTTCTCGAAATGATGAAGGAGCTGCCGTTACGGTGAATGGCGAGCGCCATCGAGCCATGCTAACTGAATTTTTATTTCCAAAAATTAATCGGCTAAACATCAACGACATTTGGTTCCAACAAGACGGCGCAACTTGCCATACAGCACGCTTAACAATCGATTTATTGCAAAATTAATTTGGTGACAACTTTATTTCAGGAAGTGATCCTGTTCACTGGCCCCCTCATTCGTGCGATTTAACGCCTCTCGATTACTTTTTAAGGGGCTATGTTAAGTAATTAGTTGATGGCGACAAATCAGCAACTTTTGAAGCTTTGGAAGCCAATATTCAAACCACCATTGACGCCATACGGCCAGATTTATTGGAAAAAGAAGTCAAAAATTTGACTAATCGAATGGACCATGCAACTCGTAGCCGCGACGGATATATGCCGGAAATCATATTTAAAAAATAAATGCCATGAAATTATCTACCAGATTATAATAAAACAATTTAATTCCAACAATATTTATTATTATTATCATTTTAAGTTCTCAAGCTGTTTAAAAAGACCCATTATAATCAGCAATAAGTATTTCATTTTAAATTTCAATGACAAAAATAACTGTTTTCTACAGAAAACGAAATGAATATTTTAATTCTGTATCTTTTATAGATTTTTTTATTTATTAATATTTATTAAGAAGAAGAGTTTTAGGTTTCTCATCCAAATAGAATAACAATAGTAATAATTCAACAACGTGAAGCCAAGCAAAAGGCTGACTAATGAAACATAACAATATCAAACTAATTACAAAAAGTGGACCGCGTAGAACATCGAATTTTGCCCGTACATAAGTTTTCTCATAAAATATCAGCAGGAAACAATGTTAAAAAAACTTGTCAACAAAATTAATTTAATTTTACATGAATTAAGGCAGTCTTCATGAGAGCTGAGTTATTAAAAAAACGACCTAACAGACTTGGCGAAATTTGTAGATGAAGTTTCGAAACACCATGCATAATGCATGTATTTTTACAGGATGTAATATTGTAGACTTTCGCATTAACTTACAACGCTTTTACTTCAATGTCTCGGCATTTTGTGTATCTAAAATGTAGTTATATATTAATGATAATGACGTTTTAGGAATGCTTTATGTGCGTTGTAAATCATAATAACCGAATAATATATTTTCATTCATCTTTCCAAGGATATGTTGACCTACCTATGGTTGAAACATAAATACCATGTTTATTTAGACTTAATTGCCATGCGGCGTTCTACTTCGTACAGATTGTGCTATGTTCTTAACTGTTTAGTTTACTTGATTGACGTCGATTTATAAAATTGTAATTTGGAGTAGAATTTCAAGTCATAAATATGAAATAAATTTCTTGTAATTACAATATAATTTTGTTCATTTATGAATTCTGTATAAAATGAAAAGTTCCCTTCGAAACCTTTATTAAACGTTTCATGTATGTTATATACAAAGGGAAAATTTTGCAATATGACGCAACAATGAATCGTAGGAAGTTGCTTGTTGCTGCATGTTGAGACATGTTCATACGCGTATACGCATATATATATATATATATATATGTATATACGCGTATAGTAGCCGTCGCGCCATGTCGATGGGCTCAGTTATTCATTAGCAGTGAAAGTGTAAGGTGCTTGCGATGGCATTGTGGTCACGAAATGAGATAAGGGCAGTTTTGCGTTATAATTTCGTGCGTGGTTTAAACACAGACCAGTGCTTCGAAGAAGTGACTCTTGTACTAGGTGATGTTTGTTCACATCGTACAACGATATTCAGCTGGTATAAAGAATTCCAAAGGACAAATTTAACTGTGGAGGATGCTGAGAGGCCGGGAAGGCCATGAACGTCAGTTACGGAGGAAAACGTTACTGCTGCGGAAAAAATGCTTGGCGAGGACAGGCGAGTGACCTACCAACAGATAGAGGGTACTTCAGGCCTAAATGCACCAGCAATTCGTTCGATTCTGCATTATCATTTGCACGTGAAGAAACTTTGTTCTCTCTGGGTGCCGCATCGACTGACTGAAGAGCAGATGACGCGACGTGTGACTTGGTGCCGGGAGAGGCTAAAAATGTTAATAAGGGACAATCTTGGTATGTGACGAGACTTGGCTGTACTATTACGATGTGTCGACCAAAGCTCAAAACAAAGTTTGGGTCTTTGATGATGAAGAACGTAGTTGTCAGAAAATCCCGATCTGTAAAGAAGAAAATGATAGCTGTATTTTTCAAATCGAATGAAATTGGGGAACGCGTCGTTTTGAACACACAGGAGATAGTCACAGCTAAGTGGTATGCTGAACAGTGCCTGCCTAAAATCGTTAGATCTATGAAGAACCTGTGGCCAAAGTCAAGAATGGACACGTGGTTCCTCCATCACGATAATGCTCCAGCTCACCGCGCTAAAGCCTGCACCGAATATTTGACCACGACAGGATCGAAACTTCTCGAGCATCCTCCCAACAGTCTAGATCCTGCTCCCTGCGACTTTGCACTGTTCCCCCATGTGAAAATGAAGCTAAACTGGAGGCGGTTTTCCAGTGATGAGGAACTTCTGCGGGTTTGGGAAAACGAGTGTGCTTTACTCCTCAGTGAAACTTGGCAGAACTAGTTTAAAGATTGGTGTCGGAGGATGGAGAGGTGTATTGAATGTAGAGGAAATTACTTTGAAAAAATTAAATAAACAAAGCTATATTGCAAAACTTTCCTAGTACCATTTGTACAATACCTGATAATGAAATTACCCCATCCTACAATTTTAGATTCAGCGAAATAAAATGCAAACACATGAAATTTAAAACGTATGCTTCTATAATATACATGTTATTATAGATTCAAACACATATTTAGAATTATAAGATACATACGAATGAGCGTTTTTATATTCGCGGAATGAGCGGGTTGTAGAGGGGTGAGTAAGCGCATTGGGGGCGTTGCCTATGCAGCGACTCATGATTAGTATAAATACGAAGTTTCATTGTTATTAGACAGTTAGTCTTTGAGCTATCGTCAACCAAGTAACATAATCAGGAGTGAAAAGTGAAATATGGAAAAAATCGAATACCGTGCCGTTATAAAGTTCCTTACCAGGCAAGGAAAATCAGTCGCGGCCATAATGAATGAGATGTCATTGGTTTACGGCGACTCTTGTCCAGGAAAAACCATGGTGTACAAGTGGCATAGTTTATTTAAACAAGGAAGGGAATCCCTTGAAGACGACCCGAGGCCGGGCAAGAGCATTGAGGTGACCACGCCAGCGCTTATCCAAAAAGTTGAACAAATTGTACTCGAAGATGCTCGACTAAAGAAGAAACAACTCGCAGAAATGGTTGGAGTATCCGATACAACAATTTTTAAAATCCTACACAATCATCTCGGCATGTCTAAGGTCAGCGTAAGATGGGTGCCGAGAATGCTCACGCCGCCGCAAAAACAACAGCGCGTAGAATGTTCGCGTGCATTTTTGGACCTCTGTAATGTGTCACAATCAGCTGGGAAACTCATGGCAACGGTATTTTGGGACTCGGAAGGAATATTGTTGATTGATTATAAAGATAAAGGTGTTTCTATAACCGGAGAATATTACGCTTCAATATTAGAGCGACTAAAAGAAGCCATTAAAGAGAAAAGACGGGGAAAATTGATAAAAGGTGTTCTGCTTTTGCACGACAACGCGCCCGTCCACAAGAGCCGCGTTGCGTTAGCTGCCCTGCATAAGGTGGGCTTCGAAATTGTGAATCACCCACCCTACAGCCCAGACCTGGCCCAGAGTGATTATTACCTGTTTCCGAAAATGAAAAAAGAGCTGCGGGGTAAAAAATTTACTGCCGATGATGAAGTAAGTCAAGAAGGCAGTTTCGGCGTATTTTGCAGATAAAGAGAAATCATTTTTTTATGGGGGTATAAATAAATTAATTGAAAGATGTGAAAAATGTATCCGTCTTGCAGGTGAATATATTGAAAAAGAAAAATAATTTGGTTTTTTTATTTCCACCCCTTGTCCCCCATTCCGCGAATATAAAAACGCTCCCTCGTAATACGTGTAGATGACAATAAAGGTATCGAAAATTAATATTAAAGACAAAATCACATTTTCTAACTCATTATAGCAATTATAAAATAAGTACCATAATGAAATTGATTAAATTTAGAACGTAATGGAAAATTACAAAGCCTTTGCTTCACGAAAATATGTCATTCCGCTATAATATAATAACTGAATTTTCATTAATATCAATTTAACATCGGCAGCGACTCTGAAGACAAATTATAATTTTTATGAATTTTAATTTGTTTATCTTGTCCATTGGTTAATTAGTTGAAAAGTTGAATGTAATTAAGCATTTAATGAGTTTCAGGGCGCCATCCAACGAGCGTCCGATAAAAATTCATTACATATTCGCAGTGAACGGCTGATAAATACGTTTATTGTTTCATTTCATTTATATATCTTCATCAGTAGCAAAGGAAACAATTTATTGGGTTGGCAACTAAGTACTTTCGGTTTTGTAGTATAAAATAAAACACTTTTTTTTAAACAAAAAATAGTTTTTAATCAATTATATATTTTCCATTTTGCTCAATGACCATCTTTCTTTCAGCTGCGTCATTTCGCGTCATTCCGCGCTCATAAAATTTCTAGTCCTTATCAGCAAAAAACTGAACCAGGTGCGAGTGAAGGTCATCATCATTTGTGAAAGTTTTACCATTCAAAGAATTCTGCAAACTTCGAAATAAATGGTATTCAGATGGTGCTAGATCAGGGCTGTGTGGGGGATGTGGCATCACTTCCCAGCCAAGCTCCAATAGTTTCCCACGAGTTGCCAAAGATGTGTGAGGCCTTGCATTATCTTGGTGGAAAACTACACCTTTCCGATTTGACAATTCTGGCCGTTTTTCTTTAATTGCTTCATCCAATTTTATTAATTGTTGACAGTAAACATCAGAATTGATCGTTTGGTTCCTTGGAAGCAGCTCAAAAAACACAACACCTTTGTAATCCCACCAAACTGACTGCATGATCTTTTTTGGATGCAATTCAGCTTTCGATGTGGTTTGAGCTGGTTTATTGTGTTTGCTCCATGATCGTTTTCGAACTATGTTACTGTACAGGACCAATTTTTCATCACCAATGATGATTCTTTTTAAGAAAGGGTCGGTTTCATTTCGTCTAAGGCGCATATCGCAAAAGTTGATTCTTTATGTTAAATGAATTTCTTTCAATTCGTGAGGTACCCAAATATCAAGCTTCTTAACTAGCCCAAGACATTTTAAATGTTTTTCAATTATTATGTGTGATACATGTAGCCTCTCCGCAACCTCTCGAACAGTTATATAACGATCCTCTTCAATTATGACTTTGATTTGGTCATCATCAACTTCAGTAGGCCGACCAGAACGTTGCTCATCTTTGAGGGAAAAATCTCCAGAACGGAATTTTTTATACCAATTCTGACACGTGCGCTCTGTTAAGCAATTAGCACCATAAACTTCACATATCTTTTTGTGAGCCGCAGCAGCTTTCTTTCCTTTACGGAAATAAAATAATAAAATATGTCGAAAATGTTCGTTTCTGCACTCCATTTAAAATTAACCCACAACTAATAGCTTTAATAAAAATCACGCACTACTTGCTTCTGAAGTTACGTCAATGTGACTAGTATCACGCGACAAACGGTAAAGTACAGCACTAATATACGTTATACAAAAAATAAAGCAACGCTCTCTATCAGTAAAAACCGAAAGCACTTAGTTGCCAACCCAATATATTACAATAAATTAAAATTTATTGTACTCTATATTGCAAGAGTTCATCTTTAAGTTTTATTTAATAATATGTCTTTGGAAAGCGGCAAATGTGAGAAAAATAATAGAAACGAAAGAATACTCGTACGTTAAGATTTGTTTAATCAGAAACTCTTATTTGAAATTGCACGAAGCAGAAGTCTCTGTAAATACAATTTCCTTGAATGTAGTTGAATTAGAAGACATCGTCCTTAGGTCTTTCGGAGAACGTTCTGAGAAAGAAGGAAAATAAAATCATCGTGGTATATATTGTATTTATAAGATCAATGTGTAACGTGTTGGCATGTTTATAATTGATAATAATAGTTGATGATTTTACTTTTTTTTTTAATAGATGAGTAATAGTAAAAAATGTATAGGTGATATCTACCACTTGACATGGTTAATGTAAAAAGCTTTTGCATAAAGCCGGTGATCTGAAATATAATTCGACAAGGATGTATATAAATACACCTCTTGAAAGGGTTTGCAAAATTTAGAAGAATTGTTGTTGGCATGCAAATATCAACTACGCTTATGTCGATATTTTATACGCGGTAAAACTCGCACAGAAAGGAATCCGTAACAGACATTAACAGTCAAAAGTAAAACATACTCTAGATTCCTTTCACGTAATTTAAAAATGTATTCTAGTCTTAAAACTAATCACTTATCTTAAATAACACTCTCCGTTTACACTTGTGAATCATTTTTAACGTTGGTACTTTTCTTTTCCCGCAATTCAAAGAAGCAAGAATATGTTATGGGACCCTCATCAGTGTGTAACATTTAACAGATGGTATTTGTCTTTTGAAACGTACATATATGCTTACATAGCTATCTAATTAACAGTAACTATTTATATTTTTGATTAAAGGTAGACAATCTAGTGTTACATTACGATTATAATACGTACTTTGTTAAACTGGATTTCTCAGGTCTATTAAACTTAATGCACGCCATATATTCTGTATATCATATTCATATAGAACGTTTTGTTTGACCAATGTATTGTTTATTGCAATCTAGACATCTTATTTCGTAATCACCGATTTTTGATTTAACTCGAATTCGTTTTCACATTTCCTGGGAGATACGAGGGTAGCCGTTTATATTTCGGAAACAGCAAACAAAAAAATTTTATTATCAAAAATAGTTTTATTGCTTTTCAAAATATTCTCCTTGAAAATCACTGCACTTTTGCGTTCATTTAAACCAATCCGAAAAGCATTGCTGCTACTGTGAAGGCGGTATCTCCAAAATATGAGTTTTGAATGCCTCAACTGCCTCTTCCGGCGTAGAAGACCGTCGACTACGAAGTTTATTCTTCACGTGTGTGAGCAAATAGAAATCACAGGATCCTAGAGCAGGGCTGTACTTCGGAGGGCTCATCAATTCAATGTTTTGTCGGGTCAAATATTCAATTGTTTGAACCCACCTGTGTAAGCTCGCATTGTCATGGTGGAGAATGATCTCTCGTTTTCGGTTTGTTTTCCTTATTTCTTCAAAAACTTTTGGCAAACAAATAGTTGTGTACAATTCGAAATTAACCGTTCTACAACTCTCTAAAGGCACGGTTGCAACGTGACCGGTTTTTCTGAAAAAACCTTTTGTTTTGATGTTTTTCGAGCGCGAACAACTTTTGTTGGTTTTGGCTCATCTTCAAATGCTCATACAGTAAGGAGAATATTAAAAAGCAATAACACTATTTTCGATAATAAAAATTTTTTTTTGTTTGCTATTCCCGAAATATAAACGGCTATCCTCGTAAAAACAGTAAAACTTTCCACTCACAAATTTCTGGTCCGGTACGACTTTCGACGGTGTAAGTCTGGTACGGACTTTGTTTATGTTCTGATTTTGCCGTGGTTCTAGACGCGACACTGTGATTAATTATTTACTGATGATGACAACTTAGTATTGAAATGCGTATATAGAATACGAATGTTGTGAAAAGAAGTTTTATTTATCTTTTTTCATTAATTCAATCGACCATATCCTCCATTAAAATTTACGTTATAAATCGAAGACCGTCAAAAAGCTCCAGAAGTTATAGTTTCGTCAATACATTCCTAGCCTAGTGCTTATTATGCGTGGAAACTATGCAAACATTAATTGAAGAATCTACTAGATCCTTGCACAACTGCACACCATCTGAAAATGTCGCCGCGTTCTTAATTCAAAAATACAAAAACGCAATTATATCTCACAGTGTTGGTCGTTTATTAATTCTGTGAAAACAGTACGGCAACACGAAGAGAACTGCAACGAAACATAATGGCGAGGTATTTGTATGCAAACTAGAAGATGAAATTAATTAAGGTTTTCATCAACAACGCAAAAGGTTAATTATAAAATTGATTGAAAATTCAAATTAACGAAGTTAAATCAAGCGTATTTAAGGAACAACCAGTCGTGTGTCTCGCACGACTGAGGCGGCGTCATGTCGAACTAATGTTTAGTAGGGGAGCGCAGTAAATCTCGCGAAAATATTAGCAATTACTTGCGTTAATTCAGCGTGTAACACCTGGTCTTAGTTAGATTGCAGTTTGCAAGATCAACACTACGACGTTGCTAAGCCCACAACAGGGGTAAATTTCTATCGATACGTAAACCGCAATTTTGTTCACCGTTTAACCTGAAGATATTAATTTCAAACAAGAGGCAGCTGTAATTAGAAATTTAGACCGAGATGGAATATTTTAATATCAGGCACATGAGATACAATCCGGGATCCTTTGATATTTCAAGGAGGGACTCTCCAAAGATAAAGATCTTTTTGAACTAACGATAAAGGAAGGTCGAACTCCCAACCTAGCTTCGGATTTGAAACAATTAATAACTCGGTTCGCTACGTTTAGTCTGTATTGTATAAAAGCAGTGCATATGAAGTGCTTTTTTTTCCCCTTTTGCTTAGAAATAATGCGCAATATTGTGCGATATTTGCGATAAAAGAAGAAATGGACCAAGAAACTACTATTAGATTATATTACACTTTTAAGTAAAGCAATATATCGTTTATATACTGGGTTTTCAATTGTTTAGAAACTGAAAAACAACTTGAGAAACCGAAAAACTGTTATAGAGGCAAAGGAACAAAGAATATATGTAATTTCATCCTAAAAGAGCAAATAGTCACATACAAAGTGGATAAACATGATAGCCACGTCAGAAGGAATTGCAATACACTTACAAGTTTACCAAATATTTAAGAATTGATACAGCAAAAGATTAATTCAAGAATAAATACTACTAAGTTAAACAGAAAAGCATGTAGAGTAAACGACACTGTTATTTCAACGTATTTAAGTTTTTTGTTATCATGTCGTTAACAAACTACGAGGTGTGGCTATTAAATAACGAGACTGACGCTGTAAAACATTTTATTTTGATTTCATACATATTGACTTATTGTCCCCTTCAATACAACACTCCATGCGAATCTTCCATTGTTCGAAACAGTGCTGGAAGTCTTCTTCTGTCAGCTCCTTCAGGACGCGAGCCGCTTTCGCTTTCACAGCTTCCACGTATTCAAATTTTGTTACCTTTAATTCAGATTTCACCTTAGGAAACAGATAGAAGTCGCACGGCGCAAGATTCGGCGAATAAGCCGGATGGTCTAACACTGGGATGTTGTACTTGGCTAGAAACCCTTTGATTGATAATGCGGAATGAGCCGGTGCATTGTCTTGGCGGAGAATCCATGACTTGTCCTTCACAATTCGGGTCGTTTTTTCCTTATTTTGTCGCGGAATTAAGCAAGAACGCGAAGATAGTATTGTTGATTAAAAGTTTGACCTTCAGGAACCCAGTGAAGGCACACAAACCCATGAATATCGAAAAAAAATATGAAAAACCTTTTTTTATAAATTTGGCTCCACTTTATGATTTTTGGCGTACAGAATCCCAAAGTGAACTTTAAAATACCACGGGACGTAAAGTTCCTCGCATGTTTACTTTACGTTATTTATGAAAGACAAAGCAGCATGGGGTGCATTTAAACAAGTTGTTTTGAAGTTTTTAGGCAATCAGAAAGACCCTAATTACGAAAATATAGTTCAAAACATGTTGAAAACATTTCGAGAATTTGGTGTGAGTGTGAAGGTGCATTTTCTACACTCACACTTAAATTTTTGCCCTGACAGTCTTGGAGCTGTAAGTGAGGAACAAGGGGAGCGTTTCCACCAAGATATAAAGGAGATGGAGAAACGGCATCAGGGTCGTTGGAATGTCAACAAGATGGAAGATTACTGTCGGACCCTTCTACGAGCAACTCCAGAAGCATCATATAAAAGGAAAAAGCTACATTCCAACTTTTACCGTGAAGAAGATAGGGAAATACAAAACTTTAGATTAAGTAAAAAACTCTCCATATTCGAACTTACACTACCATTGTAATAATAAAATGTTAAATTTTTCAATTATACTCTGATAATAAATTACGTACCTTTAAATCTTAACTATCGTATATATTTTAATACAATAGATAAAGATTGCGACAAATTGGTACATGGCAGAAAAAACTGATTGAAAATCTGGATTCAGCACACCAAAACACATAAGCAACAGGTTGAACTTTGACAAAAGGTTTTAAAAAATATTTATTGGTTGGCCTGTGTAATTGTTTCGAAATATTATTTTGCTGTCACAATACTGCCAGAGTTATTCTTTTAATACTGAGTTTGACTTGTAGCCAGGAATGTACAGGTACATATGTCCTTTATTTCAGTTATTTATATAGAATGTTGCTATGAAAAAATTGCATATTGAATACGAGTATTATTGTGAAAAGAAATTTTATTTATCTTTTTTAACAATCTTTTGACATTACTACGGTCTACCGTAGAAAGTCACTGTATGACAAATACCGCAGTCGTTCAAACCGAGCTGACGCGATGTACTAAATTCACTGTGTGTTTTAACTAGGCGAACATGTCTCGACCCTCAGTGGCTATGGAATTTAAAACTCCACTTATTACTTTATATTACCGTTTCAAGACAACCAACCTATCGCGGAAAGATTGGAGAAATTATTTAATAGATTGGCTTTCGTGGATACCAAAATACATTAATTGTGAAGCGGAATACTTCGACAAGTGGTAAATAAATGAGTTTTGTCAAGAAGTTATCTTCTTATTCCCGTTATATTTTTATATATTATTGGGTTAGCAACTAAGTACTTTCGGTTTTTACTGATAGAGAGCGTTGCTTTATTTTATGTATAACGTATGTCACTGCTGTGCTTTACCGTTTGTCGCGTGATACTAGTCACATTGACGCAACTTCAGAAGCAAGTAGTGCGTGATTTCTATTAAAGCTATTAGTTGTGGGTTAATTTTAAATGGAGTGCAGAAACGAACATTTTCGATATATTTTATTATTTTATTTCCGTAAAGGAAAGAAAGCTGCTGCGGCTCACAAAAAGATATGTGAAGTTTATGGTGCTAATTGCTTAACAGAGCGCACATGTCAGAATTGGTATAAAAAATTCCGTTCTGGAGATTTTTCCCTCAAAGATGAGCAACGTTCTGGTCGGCCTACTGAAGTTGATGATGACCAAATCAAAGTCATAATTGAAGAGGATCCTCATATAACTGTTCGAGAGGTTGCGGAGAGGCTACATTTATCGCACACAACAATTGAAAAACATTTAAAATGTCTTGGGCTAGTTAAGAAGCTTGATATTTGGGTACCTCACGAATTGAAAGAAATTCATTTAACACAAAGAATCAACTTTTGCGATATGCACCTTAGACGAAATGAAACCGACCCTTTCTTAAAAGGAATCATCACTGGTGATGAAAAATGGGTCTTGTGCAGTAACATAGTTCGAAAACGACCATGGAGCAAACACGATAAACTAGCTCAAACCACATCGAAAGCTGAATTGCATCCAAAAAAATCATGCTGTCAGTTTGGTGGGATTACAAAGGTGTTGTGTTTTCCGAGCTGCTTCCAAGGAACCAAACGATCAATTCTGATGTTTACTGTCAACAATTAATAAAACTAGATAAAGCAATCAAAGAAAAACGGCCAGAATTGTCAAATCGGAAAGGTGTAGTTTTCCACCAAGATAATGCAAGGCCTCACACATCTTTGGCAACTCGTGGGAAACTATCAAAGAAAAACGGCCAGAATTGTCAACTCGGAAAGGTGTAGTTTTCCACCAAGATAATGCAAGGCCTCACACATCTTTGGCAACTCGTGGGAAACTATTGGAGCTTGGCTGGAAAGTGATGCCACATCCCCCATACAGCCCTGATCTAGCACCATCTGATTACCATTTATTTAGAAGTTTGCAGAATTCTTTGAATGGTAAAACTTTCACACATGACGATGACCTTCACTCGCACCTGGTTCAGTTTTTTGCTGATAAGGACCAGAAATTTTATGAGCGCGGAATCATGCAGCTGAAAGAAAGATGGCAAAAAGTCATTGAGCAAAATGGAAAATATATAATTGATTAAAAACTATTCTTCGTTTAAAAAAAAAGTGTTTTATTTTATATTACAAAACCGAAAGTACTTAGTTGCCAACCCAATAATTTACTAGAATGAATGGAAAGGAAACAGTACACATATATTCAAAATTTCATTATAAAGAAGTATGTAAGGTATTTGCGAATACAATGTAATTCTAGAGAAATTAATTAAATTCTTATTTTTAACTCGTTTTGTTCTCAATATATCATAGATCTTTAGAAGAGAAAATTTCATTTTCGCCGTGTAATGGAATTGGCGGAAGAAATATCGCGCGTTATGATTTCTTCCTTGAGAATTTAAAGAACGTACCTCCATTTTTACAAAAGAAAATTCAACTTTCCGAAAGACCAATAAATTTAATGATATATTCGAAAAACTTCGCGTCGTAATAAAGAACGGTGACTAATTTGTATTAAGGCGACACCTTGTGTTCACGGCGGTCATTACCGGGTTAACGGAAATTCATCGGGACAAAATTTAAATCATTCTCCCGCTTTAATAAGTTTTTCCCGCAATTGGCACGAATTTAAACAATTAGCTGTTGTCATTTGCAATAGCGGAATATGTAAAGTAGGAAGAGTTTTTATTGTGTACTCCAAAATAATCGACCTGACGAGGTTGGGTTAATTAGATTTTTTTCCTGAAGCGATTTTTGACCCGACTAGAGGGGATGTACAATTTAAATTAAATTTACAGAAAGTGTTCATGGGAGATCGATAACGCCGGTTACGAACTTGGACGATATTTCATCGAACGCAGAAGAAATTGCTTATTTCAAATCACCATATCATAACTTTAATTAAAATATTTTCTTCTCGACTCGCGTTTACTCAAATCGAAATATATCCGATATAATACTGGCGAAAATGAATATGCTTTTGGTACTGTAGATTACTTAAGTATAGGGTGGGGCACAATAACAAGCGATTTTAAAAAGCCCGCGATTCGCGCCGTGTCATTAGGAGGTGGTAGGGATGCTATCGGCCATGTTTTCTTGATATTAGCATTTAGTAACAATGGAGCGTTCGATCCCTCAACAGCGTGAGTACGCTGTTAAGGCGTTTTATGAAAATGATAGTTCTTACATACGCGCGCGCCGTGCCTTTCGAAGTCATTTTAACATTAATCGCAATCAACCAGTGCCGTCTGCCTGTGCCATTAAAAAATGGGTTAGGAACTTCAACGACAAAAAAGAAACCTGGTCGGCCAAAATCGGTGCGTAATATCGAAAGTGTAAGAACTGCTATTGAGCGAAGCCCGCGTCGTTCAGCTCGCCGGCATAGCACTACACTTGGGATTTCAAACCGAACTGTCAGACGAATATTACACAAGGATCTCCACCTTCATCCATACAAAATCCAAATCGTACAGGCTCTTAAAGGCACGGATTATGTGAGTCGACAACGATTCTGTGAAGAGTTTTCAGATTTAATTAATAAACATGAGGATATTGTAAACAACTTATGGATGAGTGACGAAGCCCATTTCCATTTGTCCGGTTACGTCAATAAGCAGAACTTTAGATACTGGAGTGACATAAACCCTAGACAAATGCATCAAGAACCCCTTCACTCCACAAAAGTTACTGTGCGGTGCGCTATGTCTTCATCGGGGAACATGGAGCCTTACTTTTTTTGAAAATGCTCGTGGCAATGCTGTGACAGTAAGCTCACAAAGATATGCCGACATGTTGGAAAACTTTTTTGAACCACAGCTTGCACGCTGCGAAGTTCACGAGGAAACATTTTTTCAACAAGACGGAGCAACCTACAGCCAGAGTATGCGTGAATATTGTAAAGAGATTATTTCCAAATCATATGATTTCTCGAAATGGGGACATCACCTGGCCTTCCCGTTCACCGGACCTCACACCGTGCGACTTTTTCTTGTGGGGGTACTTAAAAAGTAAAGTGTTTCAAGATAACCCACCACAAACAATTCAAGCCCTGAAAGAACGGATCCGACAGGAAGTGGAAAACACTCCCCTAGCAATGCTTCAAAATGTAATGAATAGTTTCAAAATACGATTGGAAGAATGTGTACACCTGAACGGAGTTATTTTTAAAAAATAAAATAATTAATGCTTTTTTATGTTCTTTGAGAAAATAAAGAATTTCTTCCTAAATATTGTTTTTCTTGTTTTTTACGGCCTTTTTAAAATCGCTCGTTATTCTGCCTCACCAATTACAAAAAATATATGCAAAACCAATCATATAGAGTTCGCAAGCTTTCTTTTATCACTACGACTACAGAACTGCAACACATGGAGTTCAGAAATTAAAAAATAATCACCTCCTATGGAATACACTATTGGCGAATTGTGGGGAAAATATAGGAATTTATGTAATACTTATATCAGAGTAAGAAAAATAAATTTGTGTTTGCAATGTTTTATATAGGACTGGCACATCTATAATACTTAATAATTTCAAGGGTTATTTTTTAAATAAGGTCCGCTTTTTTGAATAACAAGAAAAATACAGTAAACATTATTAAAATATATTTATTTCCATATTCTACATACTTTCATCTACTTTTCTATATAATTTCCATTTTTGTTCAAACATTTATCACACCGCTCAACAAGTTTTAGAATTTTGACGCCAAAGAAATCTGCCGTCTGTGAAGGAGCCCAATCCCAGATCATTGGGACTCCTTTAAGTACCGAAACAAGTGAAAATCATTGAATGTAAGATCTGAACTGTAAGGTCGATTTAATCAACACATGAACTCTAATTGAAAATTGGTATTTTTGAAAATTTACATTAAGAAATACTCGCGTGCTAATATTATCAAATGCCCTAAAAGCGAATTTCACGCCAAAAATCCTCTAACTATTCTGGTTTAATCAAAACATGAACGCGAATTGAAAATTGGTATTTTTGAACAGTTGTTGTACGTTAAGGAATGCTTGCGTGCTAATGTTTTCAAATGCCAAATATTTTGATGCCAAAAATCATCTACTTTAGTTCTGATAAAAATCCTAACTCTTTTCGAAGAAGTCGCATTAGGAGAAATTAAAATTAATGATGAAAGATGGAGGCATGATTATACACTCAGTCGTTTCATTAATTTTTGAAATATTATATGGTATAGGGTATTTTTTAAGAGCTCGAGAAGTTAAAATGATAATACAAGATAGAAATATTGTTGGAATGAAATTGTTTTTATTATAATCTGGTAGATAATTTCATGGGACTTATTTTTTAAATATGATTTCCGGCATATGTCGGCCGCGATCAGTCCAATTTTTAACTACTTTTTTCAATAAATCTGGCCGTATAGCGTCAATGGCGGCTTGAATATTGGCTTTTAATGCTTCAAGAGTTGCTGGTTTGTCGGCATGAACCAATGACTTAACATAGCCCCATAAAAAGTAATCCAGGGGCGTTAAATCGCACGAACGAAAGGGCCAGTGAACAGAACCACTTCTGGAAATAAAGTTGTCGCCAAATTGATTTTGCAATAAATCGACAGTCAATTTTAATGGATGTAATGGTGATTCGTTAACGGCTTGAGGATTGTCTTCGCTCCAAATACGGCAATTTTGCTTATTGTCGCAGCCATTTAACCAGAAACGAGCTTCATCACTAAACACAATTCTTTGATAATAATGCTCATCTTCGGCCAGCTTCAAATGAGCCTAATCAGCAAAAATTCGACGCAAACGATAGTCGTTTGGCTTCAATTCCTGCACGAGCTCTATTTTATATACACGTAAGCCAAGATCCTTACGTAAAATTTTCCACGTAGTCGAAGGACAAAGGCCAATAAGTCGAGAACGACGACGAATCGACATTTCGGCGTCTTCTTCAATACTTCACGCTACAGCGGCAATATTCTCTTTGGCACGCACATTTCTTTGTCCTGTTGATGGTTTTGAATCGAGAAGAGTAAAATTAGTGCGCAAACGATGAATAACTGCACGAATTGCTTACTCACTAGGCCGATTATGTTGACCGCAAAATGGGCGAAGTGCTCTATGAACTTCGCGAACAGATTTATTTTTTTCAAAGTAAATTTCCACAATTTGGAAGCGTTGTTCTGGCGTTAAACGATTCATGATGACTTGCCAAACCTTACTGAACAGAAATGTCAACACAGTTTGACATTATCAGTTGTCAACCATAGTTGTCGATATCGATAGTTCTCATGCAGCTTAAAAAATACCCATTATAAGTACTTGGATATTAATTTTTGATTATTTGTCGTTTATTATTGGGGAATTATTTATTCTGAATCATTTTTTCGTTTGTTACTGACCTAATTGAGAATTATATTTTTCTAATTCCAACAACCTAGTTAGAGTCCAATTTTATTGATTTCTGTTTAAAATACACCCGCTTATAGAATTCTAAACAAGTTATTTTTGCCGTTGAATATCCTAATTACAGCCAACGAAAGTCGTAGAAGTTAAAACGTTATTTTATACGCTTTAAGAAAATATATGTCTTAATTTCCCAATTACCTTATTATAACTAAATCGTCTCCGAGAAATTCGTGAGAGCGAACCGGTGTTTCGTTAAAATCCTACTTACCTAATTAGATTTTATGAAATAACCAAATTGTTAGAGAACTCTAAGCCAGGGATTCATCATACTCAGCAGAGGTTGTTGCCGGGCCGTATCTACTGTCACCCGGCAATCATAAAATAACACGGAGAGAGAGACCTGGCAGTTTGTAACGTCCTGATACAAAATTACCCTGCCAGTTTAATCTTAGGTATATCTTTGCGTGAATTATGTCATATATTGGGGGGTTATTGTTCGGGTCGGTGTTCATATGTTATTTGTATTTTTACTGCTGCCCCCTGCATTTATATTTTTAAAAAAACGATTTAAAAATGTTCTTTTTTATATCTTTTCTTTATTGCGATCATTACGGATCTAAATACAACCACGTATTACTAATTGCTGCCATAATTTCTTTGCGTGCTTTACACAAGCTGGCTGTGCCTTCTAAGCATGATAATAGTTGGTAATCAAGTAAGGGGGGGATCGATATTTCGCCTGTACATTCACCGATTGTGGAGTTTCGTGTGCTCCCATACTAGTGACGAACAATTTTATTGTCGAAGTTTGTTAAACTAAGGGAAATAATAGGGGTATGATATCCTTTATAATACAACATTCGCTGAGCAAACGCGCTTTATGAAGTGCATATAATGAAATTTTAATTGGCATTATTCTATGGTTATTTTGATATAAACTCCGGGATCACACATGACATGACTAATTTAGTTCGTATTTTAGGTTTAATTCGTGTGAACGTGCAAACACAGAATTATCCTATCTATTCGGAAAATTAGTATTCCAAACAATGCTTTGATATGTGCCATATTCAGTCAAACAAACTTTGTCGTGGATTACAAATCATTATGCTGTATAAAAGGGCTTAAATGATAAATGCGAGGTGTGACATTTTAATTTCTGTAGTGCACTTTTAGAAAAATGTATTTACGGAAGCATACATGCATTTCGAAGATATTTGAGCAATATTTGTACAATCGCGTCTCTGTTCATATAAAGGCTGTTTCAAATTTCGCACATAATTTGCATTCACTTTCAAAAATTTTTTATTGGTAATTGAAGTATCAGTTATGACATTTATATGCGAAAAATAATATCTGCCAAATGGCCTCCTCTTACAGCTCCACAGACGTCCACTCTTTTGTTAAAATTTTCAATGACATTTTGACATAATTGAGGCTCCCATACATTTTAGTTTGGACGTGTTTCTGGGACAAGGCAAAAGGGGTATGTTATGTTCCATTTTGCATGAATGTGTATGGTCTTTCTTCATTTAGTTTTGGCAAGGCAAAAATACAGTTTCGGCAACCTTTTTATATTACACTTCACTCATGATGTTCTCCACAAACTATAGAAGCCCGGTGTCATTTGCGGTTATGCATTACCAGATCATGACTGATGATGGGTGCTCAGTTTTTTCTGTACACACTTCACATTGCTGAAGAGCACCCGCTGCAAAGAGAATGTGAATTGTAGAGATAAAATTTATTATGAAAATTGATTTTTTCAAGAAATGACTTATTAAAGAAAAAATTTGTATTCATTTACCTTATTCCTATCTTCAATGACACACCATCACAAATGACACGAATACTTTCATCTTTCAAAGCAGGAATTGATTGTGGATCACCATTAGCAGTTATAGCTTCACCAGCAGCATTCTCAAAGAAATAAGGTCCAATTACACCACCTGACCATAATGAACACCAAACAGTAACTCATTTAGGATGCATAGGTTTCTCATGAATAATTTGTGGATGTTCCTCACCCCAGATACGGCAATTTTGTTTATTAACATAGTCACCAAGTTCTAAATATGCCTCATCTGGAAACATTATTTTTTCAGAAAAATCAGTTGGTTGTTCATTGATGAAATCGACAAATGAACGACGTTTCAAATGATCTAATGGCTTCAGTTCCTGTGTCATGTTATTAATCCACTATGTCCAAGTTGTTATGAACGTTGTCTAATGGACATTTCATGATCTTCAGCAATGCTTTTACGAACCAAACCAATAGTTTCTTGTGAACGAAGACTACGACTGTATTTTTCACTTTTTTAATCTTCCACGGAACCGGTTTCTTGAAATTTTTTAATAATTCGACCTATAGTACTTTCAGATGGATGATTGTGTAAACCATAAAATTCACGTAATTTTCCAAAAACTCTTTTCACAGAACGCTGATTTTCATAAAATAATTCAACAATTTGAACGCGTTGTTGTACTGTGTACGAAGCCATTTTTATAAATGTCATACATCACACTTTTTAAATGCCCACCTACCCAGTCAAATTCAGTGCTCCATCTGTATTTTATTCATTCTTAAAAAAAAAACCGCGCAATTTGAAACACCCTTTATTTTGTCACAAATTTGGAGATATTAATGAAATGATTGTTGATTCAGTTTCAATTTTATAAACCCTCCGTTTAAACTCAGTCAACACTACAATGAGCTTTTACACAACGATTAAACATCCATTATTTTGTACTGCGTTTGGGATCCAAAATAATCAGCACTTTCGAATTGACTTCCATAATATTCATTCACTTTCTGCAACGGTATCATATTTATTACCAAGAATGGCGTCTATGAAAGTGCGATGATGTGGCAAGACTTGTGGTGAATGCAGACAGAGTTCGATATTTCAGCATAGAACTCACGAGCCTAAATAATGAAGGAGGTCGAGCGGTTCGACCCATCGTCGCGTGGTTCCTCTGTCTTACATCTTCTCTTTGAGTATTAATATAATTTAGTGCCATTTCTGGATTCCTCTCTCACTTACTCAATTAATTGAATGGTGTGGCGGATCGAATGCTTCAAGTTAGGTTCATTAAAATGAATGCAGTAAGGTATAATTTACTTGTTTATGTTTCTAAAATTTTTGTAAATGCATCTGTAGAGAATACGGGAATTTATTTAACTAAATTCTTTCGCTAAATCTATTAAAAATGCTATTGTGAAGAGTTTTCCTTAAATTACATAACTTTTGAATTCAATATCGCTTTTAATTTTACACTGCATCGATCTAAATATTGTCAGTGTTTTAGATTACAGAATACAAGCTTTCAAGTAATGTATAACTTGTCCCCCGTGTTCACGCATTGCTACTAGAGACACTTTTGCCACAGTTTCAAGAATACTGTAATCATTATTTTAAAAAAATTAGCACTTAACGATGGAATAGCAGAAAATATTAATTTTCATTAATTTCTCTTCGTGAAACGTTTAATCATATGTATGTACGAGGGTAGTTTGACAAGTAGTGAGAATGGAAAAGAAAAACGAATTTTTTAAATACAAAATAATTTTTATTTTTCAATATATCCCCCTAAAACAGCAATACATTTATTCCTACGGTGCTCCAATGCCCTTATGCCATCTCTAAAATGCGATTCCGGAAGGCTTGCAAAATACTCATTTACGAAGATGATAAGCTCGTCGTTAGACGAAAATTTCTTTCCACCTAGTGCCGTTTTCAATTTTGAAAAAAGGTGGAAGTCGGAAGGGGCTAGATCCGGCGAATAAGACGCATGCGGTACTAATTGGAAACGCAACTCGTGGATTTTGGACATCGCAACTATGCTGGTATGCGAGGGAGCGTTGTCTTGAAACAGAATCTTTTTCTTTGCCATTCCTGGCCGTTTAGTACGAATCTCAACATTTAATTTTTGTCGAAGGTCTGCATAATATTGTCCATTTATTGTGGCACCTTTCTGAAGGTAATCAATGAGCAAAATGCCCTTTGAATCCCAAAAAATTGATGCCATCATCTTGTTTGCCGATAAACTGGTTTTCGCTTTCTTTGGAGGTGCAGAACCACGTTCTAACAATTGTTTAGTTTCGGGTGTACTGTAGTGTATCCAAGTTTCATAGCAAGTAACAAATCGCCTACAAAAATCAACCGGATTCCCCTTATAAAGGTGCAAACACTCATTGGAAATGCGTAAACGAGTGAACTTTTGATCAGTCGTAAGCAATGGCGGCATCCATCTTGCCGAAAGCTTGAAAAGGCCCAATTCTTTGTTTTAAAATGTGGTGTACGCGTTCTGTCGAAATGTTTACCATTTTTGCTATCTCTCTCTCACTTTGAGTCGTCGATCTTGCGGAATAATATTATGGATTTTTATAATTATTTCCTTGGAAGTTACGATTTTGGGTGCCCCAGAGCGCGCTACATCAACACAGCTTGTTCTACCACGTTTAAATTAATTTACCCATTTACTTATTGTGGCGGATGATGGAGCAGATTCACCTAATGTTTCCCGTAACTCATCTTTTATTTCTGTAGCTTCCATACCCTTAATTACGAAGTATTTAATCACCGCACGATATTCTGCTTTTTCCATTTTAACAAAATGACGTGTTGCTTCTTTTTCAATCAGCTGTCAAAAATAAACTAATCAACCGATTTATCTAAATATCGGAATGTAAACATATAAATAGGCAGCTTAAATAACAGTGCATTTGTTTTACCAGTTAGAGCGCCACCTGTGTGTCATTCTCACTACTTGTCAAACTATCCTCGTTTATTGTTATGATGTATTAATTTAGCTCAAAATACTATAATGTATTAATTAGCCTCACATTGGATAGTGCCGAAATGTTATGAAAAGATATTTAAATGTATCACATAGAAACGTACTAAAACTTATATAAATTGATAAATATGTAAATAGTAAATTTAATGGAGGCTACGGTTGACTAACTTAATCAATTTAGGTTGATATATAAACCCCTCCTACATTAATTTTTGTATTCTGTATATGTATTTCGACAACTAAGTGGTCATCATCAGCCAATAATTAAACGGTGTCGCATCTGGAAACCACACCATCGAAAACCAAAGGTACGTTTTGGCAACTTAGTTGTCAAAGTACGTGTACAGAATATGAAAATTAATGTGAAAAGGGCTTACATGTCAACTATAAGTGATTAAATATGTAAATTTCCAAATTATATTATAAATAAAATTATAAATAAATAAGTAAAACAAAATTTAATGTAATAAAATTAATTTAATTATCCCGTTTTCAACTTTTACGTCTCAGGGTAGTCATTTAGGTCAGTCTTTTGGTTGATTAAAGAATTGTGCTTTCAGAATGAACAATTTGCCCAACTATGTGGGTTGTCTTTAATTTTTTGCATATAAAACATGGAATAAAACATCAGATAGCTTTTAAAGATTTCATTGTTTTCTGAGGTATTCTCCACGAAGATTAAAGCACTTTCGCATGCGCCCGAACCAACTCTGGAAGTAGTTGTTTCACTCGTTTGTTGGTACATACGAGGGAGCGTTTTTATATTCGCGGAATGAGCGGGTTGTAGAGGGGTGAGTAGGCGCATTGGGGGCGTGGCCTGCGCAGCGACTCATGATTAGTATAAATACGAAGTTTCATTGTTATTAGACAGTTAGTCTTTGAGCTATCGTCAACCAAGTAACATAATCAGGAGTGAAAAGTGAAATATGGAAAAAATCGAATATCGTGCCGTTATAAAGTTCCTTACCAGGCAAGGAAAATCAGTCGCGACCATAATGAATGAGATGTCATTGGTTTACGGCGACTCTTGCCCAGGAAAAACCATGGTGTACAATCAATAAGGTTGATATATATCCCCTTTCCACAATTAACTATTTGTAAATTCTGTATACGCATTTCGACAACCAAGTTGTCATCATCAGCAGATAATTTCAAAGTGTCGCACCTGGTAAAACACGGCGAAAAAATTGTACGAAAAAACAAACTCCGTACGCGATCCGCACCGTTGAAAACCAAGATGTGCACTGTGCACATCTTGAATCTCTGAATTTACAAATAGTTAATTGTGGAAAGGGGTTATATATCAACCTTATTGATCAAGTCAATCAACCACAGGCTCCATCAAATTCAACATGGTGTACAAGTAGCATAGTTTATTTAAACAAGGAGGGCATCCCTTGAAGACGACCCGAGGCCGGGCAGGAGCATTGGGGTGACCACGCCAGCACTTATCCAAAAAGTTGAACAAATTGTACTCGAAGATGCTCGACTAAAGAAGAAACAACTCGCAGAAATGGTTAGAGTATCCGATACAACAATTTTTAAAATCCTACACGATCATCTCGGCATGTCTAAGGTCAGCGCAAGATGGGTGCCGTGACAAAAACAACAGCGCGTAGAGTGTTCGCGTGCATTTTTGGACCTCTGTAATGAAGACAAGGATGGTGTATTGAGTGGAATTGTTACTGGAGACGAAACTTGGGTTCATCATTATGAACCTGAGTCCAAACAAGACTCCATGCAGTGGCATAAAAAGGGCACAGCACCTCTCAAGAAATTTAATGTGTCACAATCAGCTGGGAAACTCATGGCAACGGTATTTTGGGACTCGGAAGGAATATTGTTGATTGATTATAAAGATAAAGGTGTTTCTATAACCGGAGAATATTACGCTTCAATATTAGAGCGACTAAAAGAAGCCATTGAAGAGAAAGGACGGGGAAAATTGACAAAAGGTGTTCTGCTTTTGCACGACAATGCGCCCGTCCACAAGAGTCGCGTTGCGTTAGCTGCCCTGCATAAGGTGGGCTTCGAAATTGTGAATCACCCACCCTACAGCCCAGACCTGGCCCCGAGTGATTATTACCTGTTTCCGAAAATGAAAAAAGAGCTGCGGGGTAAAAAATTTACTGCCGATGATGAAGTCAAGGAGGCAGTTTCGGCGTATTTTGCAGATAAAGAGAAATCATTTTTTTATGAGGGTATAAATAAATTAATTGAAAGATGTGAAAAATGTATCCGTCTTGCAGGTGAATATATTGAAAAAGAAAAATAATTTGGCTTTTTTATTTCCACCCCTTGTCCCCCATTCCGCGAATATAAGAACGCTCCCTCGTAGTTGTTCCACTCGTTTGTTGGTACATATATTAAAATCTAAGTAGTAATTTAGTGGACAAGGTGAACGCCCAAAAGGCGAACTCCAAAAATTATTAAGAAAGTACATCATATTGTACAAAATAACAACTAGAACTCAAATGCCAAATCAATTTATTAACATATTGCTATACAATTTAGAACGTATTGTATAACTTCACTGCAATTAGAATCGCAAATAAAAGTGCAATAACTCCAGACAAATTATAAATTATAAACTAACACTTCGAAGGTCTCGTAGTATTTTACTCTTCCGCTAGGAGTCACAATTTCTAGAGTTCCGTTACTTTGGGAATATACTTTTCCAGTTATGATGTTATTACCGTAATTGACTCGTCCAATATAAAGTATTTCGTCAAATTCATAGCCACCAACGACCAAATGATCGGTAATAAGTTGAAGTTCGTCAGGATTTACTATCTCCCATCCCATGTTTCTATAACTGGGGCTGCATAAAATCTGTTGTAAGAAATAAGTATTACTTAATTATGGAACGTTCTCTAGTGAACACACCTTAAAATATTTAGATTTGCTTCGTAAGAATAAGATTTGAAGCAGAAAAAGAAAATGATTATTTACGATTGAAAACCCTATGTGTGTCTAAAATTCTGTCCAATTGGAAGATAAATTCTGTGAAGAACAAGGAACAGCGATGGATAGATGTCTTTCTCAATTTATAGCGGATATTTCCACAAGTCATTTTGATGGTGAATTTAAACACAACTTTGAATATCTTTCAAGAGTCTAGACTAGGTATGTACAAAGGGTACTAGGAAAGGTTTGCAATACAGCTTTGTTTATTTAATTTTTTCAAAGTAATTTCCTCTACACTCAATACACCTCTCCATTCTTCAAAACCAATCTTTAAACCAGTTCTGTTAAGTTTCACTAGGGAGTAAAGCACACTCGTTGTCCCAAGCCCTCAGTAGGTCCTCGTCACTGGAAAACCGCCTCTCTTTTAGCTTCATTTTCACATGTGGTAACAGTGCAAAGTCGCAGGGAGCAAGATCTGGACTGTAGGGATGGTACTCGAGAAGTTTCAATCGTGTCGTGGTCAAATATTAGGTGCAGGCTTTGGCGCGGTGAGGTGGAGAATTTTCGTGATGGGGGAACCAGGTGTCCATTCTTGACTTTAGCCGCAGGTTCTTCATAGAACCAATAACTTTAGGCAGGTACTGTTCAGTATACCACTTAGCTGTGACTGTCTCCTGTGTGTCCAAAACGACGCGTTCCACAATTCCACCCGATTTGAAAAATACTTCTTTACAGATCGGGATTTTCTGAAAACTACGGGTGTGTTCTCATCATCAAAGACCCAAACTTTGTTTTGAGCTTTGGTCGACACATCGTAATAGTACAGACAAATCTCGTCACCTGTCACGATGTTGTTCACATACCGAGATTGTCCCTTATTAAACTTTTTTAGCATCTCCCGGCACCAAGTCACACGTCGTGTCATCTGCTCTTCAGTTAGTCGATGCGGCACCCAGAAAGAACAAAGTTTCTTCACGTGCAAATGATCATACAGAATCGAACGAATTGCTGGTTCGTTTAGGCCTGAAGTACCCTCTATCTGTTGGTAGGGCACTCGCCTGTCCTCGCCAAGCATTTTCCTCACAGTAATAACGTTTTCCTCCGTAACTGATGTTCGTGGCGTTCCCGGCCTCTCCTTATCCTCCACAGTTAAGTTTCCCCTTTGGAATTCTCTATACCACCTGGATATCATTGTGCGATATGGACGAACATCACCTAGTGCAAGAGTCATTTCTTTGAAGCACTGGTCTTTGTTTAAACCACGCACGAAATTATAACGCAAAACTGCGCTTATCTCATTTCGTGACCACGATGCCATCACTGCTAATGAATAACTGAGCCCATCGACATAGCGCGGCGGCTACTGTGCACGTATGAACATGTATCAACATGCAGCAACAAGCAGCTTCCTACGATTCATTGTTGAGTCATATTGCAAAACTTTCCTAGTACCTTTGGAGATGTTATTTTCACGCTTTTAGACAGACACAACTGCAACTCAAAATTCCGAATGATCAAATTCACGAAAGAAAAAGAAAGATGCCCTAATAGCTAGAAATGACAATGAAACAGAAATCCAAATCTTCCCAAAAGAAGAGTACAACAAGAGAAGGCTTGTTTCAACATTTCTATTAATAGTTTTCTAAGTCTCCCAATGTGAGAGATACCAAAATGAATTAAATTTTATTAAAAACATCGCCGGATACAATGGATTTGGTTCGGAAATAATCGTGAGACTAATTAGACAAGCTAATTAAAAAAAAACAATCCCTGATACGACATGTTTGTCACAAAACAATAGCGATAAACAATTTATATGCTTACCGTTTCACAAAGTTATAAAAAATTTAAAGAAAGCTTCTAAGGAATTCTTTTAGGAAACGCGAAAGATAAACTCGAATTCAATCATAAATCCGGGATATATAAAATGAATGATCGAGATTGCGATAGAAAATACATCGGTCAAACTGAACGGTCAGTAAGATATAGAATATATCTCGCACATTAAATTTAATCGGCCTGAGAAATCCAATTTAGCGAAACACGTGTTAGAAAATAATCACAGTGTAACCGCGAGTTGTCTACATTTAATGAAAATATAAACAAATATCGCGGATAAGATAGCTACTAAAACATCTTTATTGTCAAAAACAAAAACCATGTGGTTAATGTGGTCTGGGATCCGATTCCATATTATGGCTTCTATGAGTTCTTGAAAGGCACGACCCTTAGAAAGGTCCGTAAATGATTGTGGGTCCGTGCGTTAGTACAGGTGCTGGTTTTTGAAACTAAGGGATATTGACTTACAAATGTCTTGTAAACGTCAATGTGTTTCGGTTTTGTCGGGATGAAGCTGCGGAATTTTTTCTCTAAACATTTAAACATTTCGCAAATCTAGGTGATTCATTATCGACTGATGTTGATAACTTAATTGTCAAAGTACGTATACAGAGCGAAATATCAAGAGACTCAAGAACTCATAGAAGTTAAAACCGAAAGAAAGTTCTTCGAATTGTATGGTATTTTACTTACTGTAACATATTGACTGCTGTTGTAGACGCGACTGTAAAAAGCAGCTTGTACTTCCATTTCGCCAGGGTATATTACACCAGGGAGTATAGCGTACTCATCGTCCACGAAAACTTGACCAATATAGGTGACGTTACGACTAGCAGTAGCACCACCAGGTACAGCATCTCTTGGTATTCTACCTTCGTACTTTCTCCAGTAGTAATTTGGTAAAGGCAAAGTGTCGGCACAATCTAGAATAAATTCTCTATATGAAATCTTTTTAATAAACCTTCTTCAAGTTTATTATAGCAGGAGCAATGTACATATCGGAAATAAATAATAAATTCCTCATCTTTGAAATGAAGAAAACGTATATTTGACACGTAATGTTATGAGGTCTAAAAAACATGAGGAGTGTATGTACACTGAATAACTTTAAGTTTGCAGTAACTTACGAGACAAGCAGACAGTGCTCGCCAATGCTTGTCGTCGGCAAAGTGAAAAGTGAGTAATCGTGTTACCGGCATTATCGTCTGCCGCAGGGTTCGAATCTTGGGCCACTTTTGTTTGCGATTTTCATTAATGACCATATTGCTGCGATTGAATGCCCAGTACTAGCGTATGCCGACGATTTGAAAATTTACAACAGAATTGCCTCAATTGATGATGTCCGACTTTTGCAGGAGGCTTTGTCTTTTATATCTGTCTGGTGTACCAACAATAATCTGTCCCTAAATATTTAAAAATGTTATTCAGTCTCTTATAGGCGAAAATTGAATAGGATTGAGTACCTATATCAAATTGATAACGTGTTAGTTTCGCATGTGGATTCAATGAGGGATGTGGGTGTTGTTTTCGATTGCAGGCTGTCCCTTTCTGACCATGTTTCGGCTATGCTTACGAATGCACACAAGGTTCTTGACCTTATCATGCGGATTTGCGGGAGCTTTACAAACACGGGATGCATATCCTCTTTATTTCGTGCGTTAGTGCGTAGTAAGCTGGAGTAAGCTGCAGTGGTGTGGTACTCTATTTACGATAATCAAATTGATGCCGTGAAACGAGTGCAGAGAAAGTTTTTGAAATACTTATCATTCAAAGAAAATAGTTTTTATCTGGGACACGACACTGACTATGGGGAACTTCTACTTAGTCATGGCTTTGAGGCCTTGGCAGAACGGAGGCGGAATGTCAGTGCCACGTTTATGTCTGGCTTGATTTCGGGGAAAATTGATGCGCCAGACCTCTTGGCTGGCGTAGGTTTTGCGGTTCCACGCCTGGAGTCGAGGTTCGGTGATCCTTTGGCAATGGGAACGCCAAGAACCAACATTCTGTTTAGGGCTCCACTTATGCACGCGGCTAGGAATTTCAATCAACTGCATCGTCGCGGTGTTTGATTGGATTTAATTTGATTTATTTATTTATTGAACTTACATTCAGTTCTATTATTTTGTTATTCATTTTTTTGTGTTTTTGATTTTTTTATGTGTATTATCAATGTAATTGTAATTTTTGGTTTTTATACCCTATAGGAGTACTCTGTTGGGTGGTTAATAAATATTATTATTATTAAAATATTATTATTATTACTGATGTCAAGATCAAGCAAAACATTAATTTGGAATTCCTCGTGAAACTGAAGAATTGATTCGAACTATTATGAAAACGACAGAGTAAAACGCCATAAAAATTTATAAGACTGTTTACTTGATTTCGATGATAGCAGATGTCGTGCACATTGATAAGAAAACGAATTTTTGTACGAGCAATCGAATATACGGAAAAGTGCCAGAAAAACTCACTCAGAAATAAAACAAGGCGTCGAAAAACACATTTACACTGATGTCATGAGATGACTTAAAGAAGAACCTGCCTTGACGAAGATTTTCCAGTACGATTCAAAAGCAAAGAGCATTCTATGTGCAAGCAAGAAGTTCGAGCTGTTGAAAAAATAATGCGTGAATTCTCCATTAAAACTATCCTTTAACACACACAACTTTTTCCCTAAAGGAATTTCTGTCCAATAAGATATATAAAATATGGTAATAAAAAAACACTTGAACTGCAATAGTTGACTCTATATCGTCATTTTTTTACAATCTAAACCAAAGGTATATATATGTATATATATATATATATATATATATATATATATATATATATATATATATATATATATATACGAAGGTTCTCGTGGTTGTAAGTATGAGTAATATTAGATTCTCGGGCTGTCCTCGATGTTGAACAGAAATTCTCGAGAGAATAGGCGTCTCGACGTTTCGATGACATCTCAATCATCTTCTTCAGGAATTGTTTCGTAGTGGAGCCTCAAGATGCCCATTCTTTCGAGAACTTCTTTCCAACATCGCGGAGAGCCCGAGAATCTAATATTACTCATATATATATTCAAGTTAATACACAAAAATGACAAAATAAAATTGAGAAAACGATTTACAGAATTGGAAAAGGTTGAATAATTAATTTAATTGAAACTAGCTATACAATACCCAAAACTATATAAATTCTTATGTAAGGAAAAAAATTGAAAATTAATATTACATTATTATTCTCTATGAAGTTTCCTGAAACTTTACCTTCTATAATAATAAATTTTTTTCTTTATATAACCTGAGCTTGTTTATCTCCTATGTTCTAAGATTGTAATCTGTTGAGCAATTCCAAATTTATCTTTAGAATGATGACACACTTAACTGGCTTACATATTAAGGTGATGACATCAGAATCAAAGATTCTAAAAGAAAATCAAAGCGAAAAATGCAAAAAATATTTTTATAATCATACCCCTGTAATATAAAGAGAAAACAAGAAATTTCAACAACTTGCCCAGGTGATCGTTGATTAGATAACTGCTTTAAAATCATGGAGATATAAAACCACGTGGATGTGAAATATTGTTCGGTCTGTGTTTTTATAAATCTTTAACGCAACCCGAAATAATTTTAAAAATTAGTATTCATTTAGTCCAATTTGCGCTGAAGAAAAGTTATGTTCACAAACGAAAAAAGTTAATTCACATAGCCAGAAACGACTTAGTAAGACGCTGTTAACTTTCTAACAACCTTTTCACAAGAGCGCTTTAATAGTGTCACCACATAATTTATATCAAACTAGTCGTAAGAAGAGGGGGCGGGGGGCAACTAATTACTTAAAAAAACCTGGAAAGCAGATACGAAGATATTCGAACTGGAATTAATTAATTGCTGCAACAATATTGAAAAGAAAGCTTTAATAACTATAATAACCAAGATTGGATTATGAAACCCTAGATGGGGCTAGAATAGACCCGAGGGAATAATTAAAAATATCAGAAATGATGAAATTTATTCAAGGTGATTTAAAATTTAAAAGAAAACTAGAATAATCCTGAAACAAAAATATTAATTAGTTGTACGCAATACTGAAATAAATGTATTTATCAAGTAATATATTTATGATCGATTAGCTGACAAATTCACACAGAAAAGCAAATGAGAGCAATGCTTTATACCTTATGAAAAATGCGACAGAAAAGCATAAGTAAGTAAATAAAGCATTAAACTAATTTGAAATATAATAATAATATAATAATAACTAAAAATTAAACTATTTAATCTCCTAGATTGAAGAAATGTAAACAGTACAGGGCCGTAATGAATTAAATTGATTAATTTGTAAGTTATAAATTGAGAGATTAAATTGTGAAACTGTTAAGAACGTGAAAAATATTCAACGATAATACTCCTAAATCTAAACACTGGAATATACAGTGATGCACAGCAAAATATAAGCAAAATAACTCGACTCCCAGCTCCATACCCATGCATCATAAGTATTCCAATGTGTTCTTTTAACTTAAATGGGCCATATTTTCAGATACTTAAGAATAAATCTGTTGTCAAATGGAATTCTGTTGAATAATAATAATAAATAGTAGTCATTCCTTCCAATTATTGTATACAACATAATAAAATAGATATCGGCATTGAAAAACAAAAACACACCTCCTTTAAATATAAAAAGAAAAAATACAAGTACCATTTAAAAACAAATGAACATCAAATGAAATATATACATCACAATCTGCAAAAAGCTAAAACAACCATTTTTTTTGTAAAATTGCAAATTTAAAAATTCGAATAACTATTCTTACACACTATATATTGTAAACGTATGCTTGTCTATTTTTGAATTTAATACAAAACGTACTTGGGGAATTCTTCGAGCGATAGTCTGTATTTATAGTAATATCGGGCCTACCTATTGGTAAATTAATAAAGAAGAAAATTATTTTGAAAACGTAAATATTATACTTACAGTTTGATTTCATAGTTCTCGTACCAGGTGACATCTCTCTACTCCATGTTTTGTCGCCCAATAAGAAAATATAAGAGAAAGAAAATAAAATCCATAAATTTAACATTTTTTTGTGCGTCGTACTTGTAATTAACACTGGATGGTGGTCTCTCTTTGTAATTTTATATAGTTTGGTGCTCCATCCCCCCTCCCCAAGCGCATGCCTGCGATTATATATATTCAAAATACGTATTGATAATAGTTTACCTAATAAGTTTTATTAATACTATAATACCATAAACACTTATACACTTATACATTGCTCGCACACAATAAATTCTATTATATTACAAACTACAATTATAATATATTCAAGTACTCAACTCTAACAATGGCAACATATCAGTAAATTCGTTAATAAAAGCAGAATAAAACGCTTTATCGGGAAAGTGTTTCTTCAAAATATTTCGCGCTTTCGAGTTATAATTGCAACTGTTAATATACCAACACATTTTGCTACATTATATAATAAAAATTAACTTCAAAGGAACAAATTATTTTATTTTTGAAAGTACGAGTATATATGTCCATTATACGAGGTGGGTTTTTCAAGTAAATTTGAAAATAAAAACCAAACGAAAGAAAATTTTCAAAGACTAGATCTATTTAGAGATTCTACATATATTTCTCTATTTTTGAATGTAGTTCCCAAGTTTGTTTAAACACTTGTCAAACCTTACAACTAGATTTTGAATACCCTCTTCATAGAAACTTGCCGCCAATCTTGTATAGCATTGGCCTCGATACTTCAGACAAGTCGTTTGAAGGAATGCTTATGGTGAAGCGTCTGTTCAGAAGCATTTTCATTTCAACTCAAGTCACCATATCGTCTGATATCGTCACGACATTGAGGCCGCACACGACGAATACGCGCCAAGAGACGCTTCATAGCACCAAGATATACAGCATTGACTGTTTGACTAGTTTGGTACAAACTCCTTGTGCACTATGCCTTTCGAATCAATAAAAACAAATCAACATGGTCTTCTCCAACCGGTTTTTTTTAAACTTTCTTCGCAGAGTAAAGCACACTCGTTGCCCCAAGTCTGCAGAAAGCCCTCATCACTGGAAAACCACCTCCCTTTTAGCTTCATTATCACATGCGGGAACAGTGCAAAGTAGCAGGGAGCAAGATCTGGACTGTAGGGAGGGTGCTCGAAAAGTTTCAATCCTGTCGTGGGCAAATATTCGGTGCAAGCTTTGGCGTGGTGAGCTGGAGGGGTATCCATTCTTGACTTTGGTCGCAGGTTCTTCATAGATCCAATGACTTTAGACGCTTTCCACAATTCCACGCGATTTGAAAAATACAGCTATCATTTTCTTCTTTATAGATCGGGATTTCCTGACAACTACGGGTGTGTCCTCATCATCAAAGACCCAAACTTTGTTTTGAGCTTTGGTCGGCACATCGTAATAGTACAGCCAAGTTTCGTCCCCTGTCACGATGCCGTTCACATACCGAAATTGTCCCTTATTCAACTTTTTTAGTATCTCCCCGCACCAAGTTACACGTCGTGTCATCTGCACTTCAGTCAGTCGATGCGGCACCCAGAGAGAACAAAGTTTCTTCACGTGCAAACGATCATGCAGTATCGAACAAATTGCTGGTGCACTTAGGCCTGAAATACCCTTATCTATTGGTGGGTCACTCGCCTGTCCTCGCCAAGCATTTTCCTCACAGTAGTAACGTTTTGCTCCGTAACTGACGTTGGTCGCTTTCCCGGTCTCTCAGCATCCTCCACAATTAAATGTCCTCTTTGGAATTCTCTATACCATCTGAATATCGTTGTGCGATGTGGACAAACATCACCTAGCGCAAGAGTTATTTCTTCGAAGCACTGGTCTATGTTTAAACCACGCACGAAATTACAACGCAAAACTGCCCTTATCTCATTTCCTGACCACGATGCCATCGCAAGCACTTTACACTCTCACTGCTAATGAATGACCGACGCCATGGACATGGCGCGGCGGCTACTATGCCCGTATGAACATGTCTCAACATGCAGCAACAAGCAGCTTCCTACGATTCATTGTTGCGTCATATTGCAAAACTTTCCTAGTGCACTTTGTACCATTTGAAACAAACGCAAATTAAAATAAAATGCAAGAAACTGAAATATTTTAATAAACAATCTTTTTTTGTAAAACAGTAAATTAAAAATTCTAATAATTCCTCGATAGTTTTCTTACACACTGTGTACTGCAAACATGTACACTTCTATTCTTTAATTTAATACAAAATACGTAATTACGGAATTGTAATTCTTTAAATGATAGTGTGAATCCCTTGCTGGTAAATAATGAACAGGAAGATTATGTAAAAAATTAATAAATACTGCATATTTTGTCGTACTGCATAGTTTTTCGGCCAATTAGAAAATATAAGACAAAGAAAATAATATACACAAGTTTAAAACTTTTTTGGTGTCCTGCTTGTTAAAATTAACAACTAGATGGTGGGTCCTAATTGTAATTTGATACAGTTTGATGGTCCACCCGCCACGCGCATTCCTCAGATTATTTGTAAATACCCAAAATACGTATTGATAGCTACATATGTTCGAATAATCTTTATTAAAGCCATATACACTTACGCATTGTGCGTACACATTAAATTGTACTATACTACAAAATATAATTAGAATGTATTCATATATTTAAATATAATAACCGTGACATATCACTGAATTTGTTGGTTAATAAAAATAATATGATTTATTGAAGGTAATTTTGATTGAGCCTGTGGTTGATTAACTTAATCACTGAAGGTCGATATATAACCCCTTTCCACGTTAATTTTCGTATTCTGTATAGGTATTTCGACAACTAAGTTGTCATCATCGACAGATAATTAAACAGTGTGCGTTTTGGCTTTCAACGGTTCAGATGGTGTGCGGAATTTGTTTTCGTGCGGGTATTTTTGCCGTAGTTTTCCAGCTGCGACACTGTTTAATTATCTGCTGATGATGACAATTAGTTAGCCCGTTACGGTAATGAATTTTGGCAACTAATAATAACCACTGACGAAACGTGGATTCCTTATTTCAATCCTGTGACGAAAAGTTAATCCAAAGAATGGCGCAAACCTGAAGAAGGGCCTCCACTTAAGGCGCGTGCAGTTCCATCTGTTGGAAAGGTAATGCTTACTGTATTCTGGGATTGCGAAGGGATTATTTTCATGGATTACTTGCCGAGAGATACTACAATTAATGTAGAATATTATTCAAATTTATTATCCGGACCACTGCGACAGGCACTAGTCAAAAAATGACCTGGAAAGTTGCATAAGCGTCCGTTATTGCAACAGGGTAATGCAAGACCACACACCGCAAGAAAAACGAAGGATGTTTTGAACGATTTATGATGGGAATTGTTGCCGCACCCACCTTATTCCCTAGATCTTGCACCCAGTGATTACCATCTGTTCCCAGATTTGAAAAAACCCTTACGGGGGGTGTTCGATTTGAAAGTTTAACTGACGTAAAATGTGCAATAAATAGGTGGATCGACAAGGCACCGAAAAGCTTCTTTGAGGACGGCTTAAAAAAATTAGTTTATCGTTGGGATAAATGTATTCAGTTAAATGGAGATTATGTTGAAAAACGACAGTGTAATATTGACGAAAATTAACAAAATTATAAAAATTATATGTAATTCCCAGAACTTTGGAAATATCCCTCGTATATCAACCTTCAGTGATATGATTTATTGCCCAATAGAAAATAGGACAATATAAACAGAATATATTTTTGGGTTCAGTATATATTATTTGCATTGTACGTAACGTAGACGATTCCGTAGGTGAAGCATAAAAATATTGTGTAAGCTAGTGAATTGTTCCTGCAACATTTCCATTGTACGAGTTGTAAATAAAACTTCTTGTACAGCGTCATAATTGAGCCTGATTATATTAAGTAGAATCTACGATTATTCTTAAGAGATATATGTCCAGAACAAGTGATGGCCTTGAATGAACAGGCACCAAGAAGAGACATTTAACTCAATTTCCATTGTTTTTTCTCTTGTTTTATCATTTTGCTACCTTCAATTTATCATATATTTTTATTTCTTTCTAATGATTATAATACAATTTATTATATATTCAGGACATTTATTATTTTAAATAATAGAACGTATATAAGCTGAATACATATTTAGACTAGCTACATGTTTGACATATATTATTCAGTACTGAGTGTTCACTAAATCTCTATCTACACATACATATGAGTACCCGAATCAGAGAAATAGGGTAATATAATGTAATTTTGTTTATTTTATCAATCAATATATCAATAGATTTTTATCTGTACTCTGATATTTTAATTGGTGTAATTGTCTTCTGTTAATCTAGTTAATCTGCTTCTGGGCTTCCGGGCCGGAACCGCGTCAATGGTAAAACTGCCGACGTTCCGTACCCACTCGTACGGGACATCTTCAGGGCGCACTGAAACTGTTTCAGTGCGAGAGACACTAGCAGTAGTTGAGCTCTGAAGATGTCCCATACGAGCGGGTACAGAACACTGGCAGTTATACCATTGACGCGGTTCCAGCCCGAAAGCCCAGAAGCAGATAGTATTGTTTTCTGTTATTCTTTCCCTTTTTATTTCGACCATTGACAATGATTGTATGACTTGTACATATGTCTTTGATACTTTTCGCTTTAGTGTTAGTGGATGACTTCTAGGGGATTCAATACTGTGGCGACTCTTTAAGATTATTTTGTAAAGAAAACCCTCCCCAACTCTCAGAAATGTCTAGCTAGTTAGCGCCTTGGAAGTAGGTCGTAGGATTCTTCACAGGTAATGAATACGAGCAAATGTCATTTCTTTCATTGTTACCGTTTGAAAATTTCTACAACCAATAAAGAAATCAATTCGATCTGTCTTTCGTTTTTTCATTACCTTGTTAATAACTTGGGTGAACAACAACGAACTGAAGTCATATTCGTCCAAGGAATATAGCTGTTGTAAGTTTTCAGTTGATACATGTGTAATATCAATACCATACAACTGTCGTCTATATATAGAAGAATCAATTAAGGATAGACTTTTCTTTGTTTTAAAGCAGGTATGGGCAACCTTTGACATGTTGTGCACCAAACTTTAATGTGCAAATAAGTTCGCGGGCCGCGTTTAAAAGTAATGCATTTTAAAGTAGTGTTCATAATTTTTAGCGATGCGCCCGCGGGCCGGTTGTTGCCCACATACGTTCTAAAGCTTGGCAAATTTCTTATCTCACACTGTCGAATGGTTTTTCAATGCCTATAAAGCATACCTGTCTGTTCTACCATCTACCTTATCGCAAATATTAGATATTGCATCCCTCTCTGACTTCTAGATCCTCATCCCGTCTCATCTATGGATTGTTCTACGTGTTTTCTTATTTTGCTTTCCAAAATTCTTAAATATATTTTTCCTTGTGTACTTGTCAAGGTAATCGCTGCAATTTCTGTTGTCTTCCTTCTTGAAAGTTGACACAATAATTCCAATTCTACAATCGGAACTTTCTTTAATGAGTTGAAACATTTTCCCTTTATTATCGTCATTATTATTTACATGTACTAAAGTGTATCTAAACTATATCCTATTCGAATTAACACAGTTCGACTCTACACACCAGATTTTGTTAATTTAACTCTTAAAGTTTCGCACGATAAAGTCCGTACACAACATTCAAAAGTAATTATTACAAATTTCCTATTCTAGACTAAATTAAGTTTGTGTAAAGTCGGTGGCGTGATGTCAGTTTGCATTAAAGGTCCGCCCGTTACAAAACGAATTAACTAGCCAATGAGTTGACGTGGTTTCCACGACAAGACGAAACACTATGTACCACATATCTAGCGAACTACGGGTGCTACTCAGCTTACAAATTAGGGAGGGTTGTCCGGGGACGAAATCGCATGTAACCGTGAACTTCTAGAAAAATTAACTCATCTATTATTAACAAACGTACGAAACAAATTTCACGGAGGAAAATTGTTTTATTAACCTCTTGTACTGTTTTATACCTTGAGAAACCGGAAGGATACGGGTGTATTTCATACACTCGTTGGTTGGACAGGAAAAAGAAGTATCATTCCAGAATTCGCAGCATGAATAATCAGTTTATATATTATCGTAAAGAAGAAGAGAGTTTGTGATTTGCATGAGAAAGTATTACCGCGGTCTGTGGAATTGCATTTTAAATTTTCAGGATGTAAAAGATGTAAAAGTGTACATATATCTGTCACAAAACAAGCGTGGTGTTTTTAAATCGTTACAATTCCCTGCTAGTTAATACAGTAAAAATACAATCCTGTAATGGCAGTGGTCATATCTTCTAATAAAATCTCGAAATACTATTTTGTAAGAATCAAACTCAACACTTAATGCTTTAACATTAAACGTACCGCGATTTAATATCGAATTTGTCAATAAGGACATAGCAATATTGTATTTAAATAAAACACAGAATCATTGAGATATTGGGCTTAAATTTATTCCAAGTGGACTACACATGCTACGTTTAACTATGGAATTTTATCTCGTTCATATGACCAATAACAGCACGTTTGCAGCGATCGAATTTTTGAGGCCAATTTTCTACAACTCTTTAAAACATATCGGCAGGACCGTTAGAAATTTCGCGTTCAATATTGTCCCTGAGCTCCTCTAACGTCGTTGGCTTGTTGGCATAAACCAACGACTTAACGTAACACCAAAAAAAGAAATCCAACAGAGTTAAATCGCATGAGTGACTTGGCCACTCGATCGACCATTTCTTGAGATTACACTGTTACTGAACATCTACTTCAATAGATCAATTATTTGATCAGTTGTGAGGCATGTGGCACCATCTTGTTAGAACTATATATCACTGATGTCAAGTCCATCCAATTCTGGCCAAAACTATAATAGTTTTCCAAACGGCACGATAGCGAACTCCATTGATAATAAAATGGTAATAATTTCGATCGACAAAAAATGATACAATCACACCTCCGGCATAAAATGCTCAGCACACAGTAACTTTTTATGGTTGCAATGGAGTCTCTTGAAGCACACATGGGTTTATTGATGTCCAATAACGCATATTTTGCTTATTAACAAAGCCATTAAACCAAAAGTGAGCTTCATCGCTGAAGATGATTTTTCCAGATTTTCCTCGAACTTTAACAAAACCCAACCGGAGAAATTGCGGCGCTTCAAATGATCAGTTCTTGAGTTAATTTGATCTTATAAGGATGTAAGCCAATATCTAAACGCAAAATTCGTCACAATGTGGCTTGAGAAATTCCCAATTCCTGTAAACGGCGTGGAATTGAACGACTTGAGTCATTTTGAATTGAAACACTTACGGCTGCGATATTTTCGGTACTTCGACCGGTGCGTTGTCTCACTGGCATAGGAACGTCCAATAGTAAATATTTTGACTCAAATTTATCCATTAGAACACGCGCAACCTGTCCGATAGGACGATTGTTACGACCGAAAATTGGAGTAAGTGCTCTTAAAGTTGCGACCACCAACTCAGAATTGTGGTAGTAATTTTTAATAATTTCCAAACGTAGCAGGTTGTGTGAAGCTCACCCTGATGAAAATGTTAACCGTGACTGACGTTTTGACGTTGACAGTACATGAAAAACGTTCAAGTGGTCGGTGGTATAGATGACAAAATTGTTATGTCCCTATTGGAAAATCTGTTATTTACGTCTTCTTACTACAACCGGTCAAATGAGAGGTTTTTAGAAGTGTATTGAAGGAATTATTAGTATTATCTGCTTAGGTTGGAACCGCATGCATAGAATATCCTCAGGGTTTAACTGGTGCTACTGCTTTCGTTGTTGCACTGAAACTGGAAATAAGCCTGTTGCTGATGGGTTTATATAGAGGTGCTCTTGGCTACGGTTGAGATGTTCGAAGAGACAGAATTGCCAAGTATTTTGTAGGGGTTAATCGTCAGCATGGTTTAGGTTTTTACGACATTTTGAGATTTCTATAGATCCACGGATTTTTTCGTGTACTTTTCTAACCTTAGTTTAAGAGCAATAACTACGTTTGCGAAGAAATATTGGGTCTGGGAAAAAGTTCGTGGCGTTTTTCCCGATAGATGGCATTGGTTGCCGATAACTAAAGAACAACAAGTCACAGCGACACCACCGACGGCTCGTTTTTTAGATGACCTTCCGAACGTTAGTTTGAGCGTAGAAACATTGTAATCGGTGCAGTGGTTGGAAAGTTATTCGCACTTGAAAATGGAGAAGAATAATGAGAAATTTCGCTATATTCTGCAATATTATTATGATAAGGGGAAGAACGCTGCGCAGGCTTGTGATAAAATTTGTGCTGTGTACGGTGAAGGTACTTTATCGAAATCTGTTGCGCGGAAATGGTTCGCTCGCTTTCGTTCTGGAAATTTCAATGTGAAAGATGAGTCACGCTCCGGTCGTCCAATCACTGAAAAATCTGATGAAATTCTTGAAAAAGTCCAACAAGATAAGCATATCAGCAGTGTCGATATTGGCATGGAGCTAGGCATTGACCACAAAACTGTTTTGAACCATTTACACAACGCTGGTTACAAAAAAAAGCTTGACGTATGGGTTCCTCATGAGTTGAGCGCGAAAAACATGATGGACCGAATTAACATCTGCGATGCGCTGCTGAAGCGGAATGAAATCGAGCCGTTTCTGAAACGTTTAATAACCGGAGATGAAAAATGGATTACGTACGATAATCGGAAGCGTAAAAGATCGTGGATAAAGGATGGTGAGCCGTCACAAGCGTTCGCTAAGCCAACATTGACGCCAAAAAAAGTGATGCTGTGTGTATGGTGGGACTAGAGGGGAATCGTCCACTACGAGCTACTTCCAACTGGTCAGACGATTGATTCTCAACTCTACTGTGCACAACTAGAGAGATTACGCCAGGCGATTGAAAGAAAACGGCCCGAATTGATAAATAGGAAAGGTGTTGTCTTCCATCATGACAACGCCCGACCACACACTTCTTTGATGACCCGTCAAAAATTGAGAGAGTTTGGTTGGGAAGTTTTGATGCACCCACCTTACAGTCCGGATATAGCACCCTCTGACTATCATCTGTTTCGATCTCTGCAGAACTCTCTCAATGGAATTAAGTTGGTTTCAAAAGAAGCCTGTGAAAACTACTTGATTCAGTTTTTCGACCAGAAACCACAGAAGTTTTTCACCGATGGGATCATGGATCTACCAAAAAAATGGCGAAACATTGTCGATAATAATGGAGCATATTCGGTTTAAATGAATTCGTCCACGCGCCATGCGGGGACCAGTTGAATTTTACTGAAAAAACGCCACGAACTTTTTCCCAGACCCAATAGTAAGGGACAATGATGGTTGGATAATCAGCGTTGTATTCAGACGATATAGTGGTCGAACTTTTAAGTAAATGCACTTCAGCAAAAGCATCAACAATAGCTTGAGCTTCTGAATATTCCTTGTTGTTATAATGTAATTTTTTGGGAATTCTTGATGCGTTCGTCTTCGAATTGATAAGAGACCAAAATTTTAAAGAATCCTGTACCATCCCCTCTTGTATGTCACGTATGTAAAAGATGTATGGCAGCTGCCAGAAATCTCCATCTTGATAATGTTACGAATTCTTGGAAATACAGTTTGGCAGAAGTAACAACAAGTAGCTTATCTTCTATGGGAATGACGCTTTAATAGAAGATGGATATTCTTAGTAAACTATGGAGGATAAGTCTTATTCGAAGAATATCCCTGCAAAGGCACAGAAGAATTCAAAACATAATAAAATTTTGTATAAAAAGCAGTCAGACATTCGTCAATATTTTTTGTTGTTAAATCTATATTGCTCACGTTTAGACTTATTTAATTACTAAAGACTGCATAAACTTGTGTAAAAGTATTCACTTTGGAACAACTCTCAGTTCCAGTACAGCTACTGTACATGTAATTACACCGCAAAGTCAAATCGTAAAGTTTATAGTACTTCCTCAGAGAAATGTCGCAAACTCTTATTACAAAATGTTTCAAAAAAGCTCGTAAAGTTTTCGTAATTTCGTAGAAAAATCGAAGTCGGCCTTTTCACAACATTTTATATTTAAAATTCAGCCCGCCATTATCAGATTCGTATAAATCGTTCGTCCGTACGTTCGATATCAGTAATTAAGATCGGTGGAGTACTCTAGTAAATTATATTCCGTGCCGTTGGCGTATTGTGGCGGTATTTATATGTCAGGCAGCTAATTTGCACATCTCGGAGGAGAGCTGTGACTGTTTTCCCCCGTGATGCTATCTAATCATAGTGGCACGCACAAGCAGGTGGCCATAAATTAGTGGACTTTACGTCCGAGATGCGCCCGTTACGTGACTTGATGAGTTTTAACTGCCCCCACGGAAGGCAAAAAAAATGTAACGTTCACCACTAGGTGTGGAATTCCCTTGAAATAATTATCACCGAAACAATCGGGGGTGTTAAATGATTTATAAGGCAATTACGGATCACAGCTTTTGATAATTAATTAAATTAATTCTAATGGAAGCGGGTTTTCCTCCTAAAAAAGTAGGTAAAGTCCGAGCCGTAGTATCTTTATTTCAAGTGCTAATTAATTAGTTAAATACTAAAGAACTTTGGGTTACATTCAAGATATAATTTGAATGACAATAATGGGAGAAAAAACGATAGTTAAACTTGAATGATTAAAGATAGAAAGTAACGACAATAATAATCATAATAAATAAATGAAGAAATCAATAAATATATAAATAAATTAATCAAAAGTATTCGTATTCTGTATACGTATTTCCATATCTAAATTGTCATCCTCAGTAGATAATTAAACTCCAACTTTCGGTCGTAACAATCATCCCACCAGACAGGTTGTGCGTGCTATAGTGTTAGTGTGCCAGTGAGACAACGCACCTGTCGAAATACCGAAAATATCGCAGCTGTAAGTGCTTCAGTTCAAAATGAGCCAAGTCAGTCGATTCAACGCCGTTCACAACAATTGGGAATCTTACACAGTATTGTGCTTGGAACTGCAGTAAAATCCACACATAATAATTCTGCATAAGTTTACCCGCTAACTAGGAATTACACAGCGATTTGTTTCATACAATCTAATATGTTTCCTAGTTCTAAAGCTAACACTTACACTAAAGTACAAGTCCGCAACAATTTATAGACGTATTTAACAGTTGTATCTTTCAGGAATTCAATAAGGCAAGAATGTGTTATCGGGCTGTCGTTTATGTTTAACACTTGGTTTTTATTTTTCGCACCATGCTTTCATAACTATCCAATTCACAGCAATTACTCATATTTTTGATTAAATGTTGATAATACGTGGTTACACTACAATTATTTTCTAGCACGTGTTTCGCTAAACTGGATTTCTCTGGCCGATTAAACTTGATGTGCATGCTATGTTCTTTATATCGCGTTCCTATCAAGCGTTTAGTTTGGCCGATGTATTGTTTATTACAACCTCGGCATTTTGTTTCGTAAATCTCCAACTTCTTATTTAATTCGTCTTTATCTTGTGCATTCCTTGAGAGCATTTTAATAGACTGCCTGGACTGAAATGTGATTTGAAATCTGCGTCCTTTAATTTATATAAATAAATATAAATGAATGGATGATCGAATTTATAAATAAATACATTTAACTGACAGTGTGAGAATGGAGAGAGTGAAGAACCCGAAGTCACTGTCTCCGTGGCCTAATGGTGATGGCATACTCCCGAAGAGAATCGTAGGTTCGAGACCCGCGTGAAGAACAAAAATATTTTCAAAAACTTTCTGTATTACATATATATAATGGATAAAGCGGTTAAAATTAAAATTTTTCAGTTTAGAATTGTAAAAGCTCATAATTATATGCAATTAATAACCCCCCCCCCCTGGATTTTCACATAATTACAGTTTACATAATGCAATTTATGACATACTAAAAGGACTTGAATTCACTATCTCCGTGATCTAATTGTGATGGCACATTCCCCTAGAGAATGAGATCGTGGTCCCGCACGGAGAGCAGAAATTTTTTTAGAAGATTCCTGCATTACACATACGATGTATAAAGCGATTAATATTAGAATATTTCAATGCTAATTTCCTTTTGTGTTTTTCACATTCCCTGTATTTATTAAATTTTATTACGTAGTATTATTTTTTATTCTCTAAGTTGGATTTGCTGTTTAAAAGAAACCCTTTTGCATAAAATGAAGATGTTCAACTCTCAATGATATGCATTTTAAACACCATTTCATTTAAGAACATAAAATAATCATTCGATGCACTTCTTAACAGCAAATCATTATATATTGTTGCAAATTATTCACGAATACACCCCTATATATTTCAAACCTAATTTTTGATGTACAATAATTTTATGAGCATTCGATTCAAGTCAGATAATATCGCATATGTCTGTGGCTGCAGCGAGGAGAGAGATGTCTAGCAAGGCGGTCACCATCTATGCTGTCGGGATAGCGCTTTTTTTATACCGGGAGATAGAGTGTACTTTCACAAGTCAGAGTGTGTATATACTACGTGTGATATGGAAGGTCGCCAACGCTACCTGAATAAATTCGAGATCAGTCAAGTCAGTCGGAATGCATATAGCAAGTATGTCCTTTCGAAATACTGCGTGGCGTATATAACGATCACTGAGTTGTATCCAGCAGATATGGCGAGAGTGGATTGCTAAGTCTGCTGAGGGAAGATACGTGTTTCGAATAAATAAAATTATTTTTGTCAATAATGAACAACTATTTGCTAAAGAAACTAATGAATGCGACAGGTTTTGCCCGGAATTTTGTTGGCAGTTTTAATGGGAGAGAATCATCCGTCCATCTTTCAGATCAAAGTGAAAGCTTTTTTTAAGTATTTTTAACTATTCTGTTTCTTTAAACCATTTTCGAGACAAAGAAGTGTTTAAATAAAAGGAATTGTTTATCTTAATAATGTGACCAGTATATTCAAGAACGAAATCTCAAAATTCGATCGATAAAATTCTCTAAAAGTCTGACAAATAAAAAAGTTCGATATATATACTCACACTATATATATATATATATATATATATATATATATATATATATATATATATATATATATATATATCCTTTGACGACAAAAAGAGAAAACTAAACATCAAATAATACATATACAAAGAGGGAATAATAAATGTGACAATTTGAAATAATAACAAAAATTGTCAGCCTATACGAATGAGATTATTGAAAATGAAGAGTGAAATAGGATTGAGCGCATTCAAGCTTTTAGGATTATCTAAAGAATTCCCGGGCGAAATATTGTAATCTTCGCTGGAAAACCTGAAAATTGGATAAGCGAATGTATTTTTTTGGAGATTATTGAAATAAGGAATAGAGTTTAGTGTTTTCATTAAGCTTGATGTTTCCCAGTGAGCCTTTTGCCGAGTGTATGCCTATACACGGCCGAGAATAAAAAGTAAATCCACCTAAAAAGCTGTAGCCTTTAGACGGGACTCGTTATTTTCCATTCGCAGGTCTATACTGATGATAAAATATTGCGTCATTTCGAATCAACACATGACGCCTTTGGGGACGGTCGCAACCGCAACCTCCAGGTTCCATTCTTTCACATAACCGGGCGCACCGTACTATTTTCGCGTCACGTCTTTATTATATCCTTCCCAGGGGTCGCACAAAATGTTACATAACTTCTTGTAAAAGTCGCTGAGAAAAGTCTGCTGAGAAAATAACTTCGGTTTTTGTTGATTTTTATTTTTATTTTGCCTTTTTGGTAGATCATTTGCTTCTGCATGTACTTTTCTGTCCGTGCCTATGTATAAATGGATGAAAATAAGCAACTATTTATGAATCGGAATTGCGAAGACGCGGTAATTTGTTCAAGTAGAAATAAACCGAGTCATGTAAAGTATCGTATTTACGGAGTTAATCCCGGAGAATTGTTCGGAATTGAAGAAGTTTTGAAATTGGTATTCCTGAAACTTTCAATAAATTTTCTCAACAAATTATACTCAGTCATTCTAATAATAATAATAATAATAAAATGGAAATTTTATTTCCCACCAGGTAAAGACGTAATTACAAGGTAATATTGTAAAGTTGAATACCGTAAATAAAAAATTTTTAAAGAAGGTACAAACTCAACTAAATACAACTAATTAGATATTAACTCCGTGGTTTTGTTGGTGATAGTGCACATTAAGCTAGTGGGCATCGTCCATTAGAATAATGAAGCTGGTCCTAGGTACAGGTAATGCAGAATGCATATGTATGCTGATGATATTCAGATCTATCACTCATTTTCTGTCGTTGATAATCTGGTGGCTATACAGCATATTAATTGTGACCTGAATTCGATTTCAGAGTTTTCATCTCGACATGCACTTGTCTTGAATCCTTCAAAGACAGTGGTTCTCCTTTTCGGAAATAGGAGTGGTGTTTCCCTGCTTCAAAGTAATGTAAATCTTAATATTGCAGGTGTAGACCTACCTGTTCAATCTGAGTCGAAAAACTTAGGAGTTGTTTTGGACACTCAACTGAGATTTGATACGCATGTTCTTCAATGCGTTAGACGTGCTTACGTCAATTTAAAGTTAATATTCCCCCATAGGCACTGTCTTGCGATTGACACCAAGCGTAGCCTGTACGAATCGTTTGTGTTGTCGCATTTTTCGTTTGGCTACGAGTTGTATGGTCCATGTTTAAGTGCTAATTATGTCTCACGTATTCAGAGAGTCCAGAATTCTTGTCTTAGATTGATATTCGGTATAAAGAAATTTGACCACATCACACACAAATTGAGTGTGGCCGAATGGTTAAATATGAGAGACAGACGAACTTTCGTGGTGTGTGGGCGGCCTGCGTACTTATATAATAAAATTACATTCAGAACAGATGTGCATACATTAAATTTGAGATTTAGGGCCACACTCACACCGCCTGTGCATCGAACGGCATTGTATGAGCGCTCGTATTCATACCAGATTGCTAGAGTCTACAATGCTGTGCCTAGTAAATTTAAGTGCTTCTCCCTTCCACGTTTTAGATTTCTCTTGAAGCAAGAGTTGTTGTCCAGATAGCTGTGTGTTGTCTTCATCTTACCTGATTATTTGAATTCAACTTGTTGTGTACATTGTAAAAGTTTTTTTTTGAAGTTAATATGCACCCTGTGACTTTGGGGGGGGGGGGGGGGGTAAATTTTAATGGAAATTGTACTTTGATTTATTGAAGGGGTAAACTTATATATTTCTTTATTTCTTTCTTTTCTTTTTGGAAATAAACTATTATTATTATTAATCTAAAAACACAGTCACCTGTGAATTGTAGACGGGAAATATTGAGGGTGTTTTTAACAGCAGGTAATAGATCTTCAGTATTATTAATGATGCCTATCATAAACCTCACATAGAAAAGGTCGGAAAGACAACGAACCCATGTCGTGCCGGTTCAACAAGTCGAATATTGAACATTCCCTTTTAGGATAGACACCATTCGCTTTGAAGGAAGAAATCTTAAGAAATCTGTGAATGCTGTCCAACTGCAAACTGGCACATGCATACAATGGGTACCAAACTTGGGATTCATATTCAAGTTTCCTTAAGGCAAAGGCGAAGTCAAGGAATTTGATTAAATTAATAGATTTGAAATAACGTGAAACTCGTATAGTAAAACCAAGCGATCTAGAAGCATCCGAGCAAATGTTTTTTATTAATATGAGTTTTGAAAGTAAATTCGAAAGGAAAGAAGATGCCAAGATTCCTAATCTATTTTCCTCATCAAAATTACCATTAACATCATTAACACCATATACATAATTACTGTTAAAAGACGCACTTAAAGTAGTTACCACAAAAAGGTTTACGATCTAAATCACAAGTTCTGGTCTATATATTTTATATCAAACTAGAAAGAGAGCTCTTGTATGTTCAATTGAAAAGAACGAACAGTGATGTGTGTAGTGTGTAATACGAGTTTGTTTACATTTTTCGATCTAATAACAAAAAAAACTTCAACGCTACTGCACTCTCTTTGTCGCATTTTACTCAAGACATAAATGTTTTGAAATAACAATGGGTCGTCTACTCAAAATAGTTTTCTATGTAACTTAGAAGTATTTGTTCTTGAAGTAATCTTTTGCTGTAACATTTGACATTTAACAAATGTTCGATATTGATTAGGGAATCTTACTACTCCATGACAATGCAAGGCCTCACACCGCAGCTCAAATCCGATCTGTATTGAACTTTTTTGGCTGTGAAATTTTGGACCACCCCTCCTACAGCCCCGACCTTGCACCGAGCGCTTTCCATTTTTTCCACTATCTCAAACATTATCTCGGCATCAACCACTACAACGATGACGAAGACGTGTAAACGGCCGTAACCTCTTGGTTATCGGACCAGGCGACAAGTTTCTATGAAGAGACTATTCAAAATTTAGTTGTAAGGTGTGATAAGTGTTTAAGCAAACTTGGCAGCTATGTTGAAAAATAGAGAAATGTATGTAAAATCTAAAAATAAATTTGGTTTTTGAAAATTATCTTTCGTTTGGTTTTCATTTTCAAACTACCCTTACTTAAAAAACACGCCTCGTAATTACATTACCAGTTCTTGAATACTTTTATCTTTATTTTCATTATTTACGATACAATTTACTTTTTCACAAATAAAATGAGAACGTAAATATACCTCATACTTGATAAAATATATCTAGAATGTGAGAAACTAAACATTCCCATAGAAAGTGATTCAATAGTGAATGACAGAAATTCTCGCACGGCATCTTCTGATTGTGAATAATCAGTGATTCCGTCCCCATTAAATACGAAGTCTGTTTCCAAGCAAGAACCCCTTTTTCCACTACACGCCCAACCCTTCTCTTGTGCACCCCTCAAAAACACGAACTAAAGGCCTTTGCTCCGAGTTTGTACACACAAAAACCGATTGAAGTTCCCTACGGTCGCAATTGGAATGAGACCGAATCAAAGAAAATCGGTTCATTTGACTTTTTGTTGTTGTTTTGTTTCAGATTTTTATTTATTCCAACTATGTGACCTCTTATGTCGCACAAATATAAATCGAAGAGAAACCGTGCGAACGATGCCTTTGATGTTATGCAATTAGTTGGTTTTGAAAAGTGGACGGAAAGTTTTTTCGTTAAATATCCAGCGACGGGGGAATTATTTTTACTCTCTATTGGAGAAATATTTTACATAAAATCTGGAGATCCGGAATGAAATGCAAGGCCGAGATGTAGAATAATGTCTTTAGGAGACTTGGTTTATTGAATGATTGTCCTTAAAAGTTTTATTTGCAGACAATATCCGATGTATTGGGTTGGCAAGTAAGTACTTTCGGTTTTGTAGTATAAAATAAAACACTTTTTTTAAACAAAGAATAGTTTTCAATCAATTATATATTTTCCATTTTGCTCAATGACCTTTTGCCATCTTTCTTTCAGCTGCATGATTCCGCGCTCAAAAAATTTCTGGTCCTTATCAGCAAAAAACTGAACCAGGTGCGAGTGAAGGTCATCGTCATTTGTGAAAGTTTTACCATTCAAAGAATTCCGAAAACTTCGAAATAAATGGTAATCAGATGGTGCTAGATCAGGGCTGTATGGGGAATGTGGCATCACTTCCCAGCCAAGCTCCAATAGTTTCCCACGAGTTGCCAAAGATGTGTGAGGCCTTGCATTATCTTGGTGGAAAACTACACCTTTCCGATTTGACAATTCTGGTCGTTTTTCTTTGATTGCTTCATCCAGTTTTATTAATTGTTGACAGTAAACATCAGAATTGATCGTTTGGTTCCTTGGAAGCAGCTCAAAAAACACAACATCTTTGTAATCCCACCAAACTGACAGCATGATCTTTTTTGGATGCAATTCAGCTTTCGATGTGGTTTGAGATGGTTTATCGTGTTTGCTCCATGATCGTTTTCGAACTATGTTACTGTACAGGACCCATTTTTCATCACCAGTGATGATTCTTTTTAAGAAAGGGTCGGTTTCATTTCGTCTAAGGTGCATATCGCAAAAGTTGATTCTTTGTGTTAAATGAATTTCTTTCAATTCGTGAGGTACCCAAATATCAAGCTTCTTAACTATCCCAAGACATTTTAAATGTTTTTCAATTGTTGTGTGCGATACATGTAGCCTCTCCGCAATCTCTCGAACAGTTATATGACGATCCTCTTCAACTATGACTTTGATTTGGTCATCATCAACTTCAGTAGGCCAACCAGAACGTTGCTCATCTTTGAGGGAAAGATCTCCAGAACGGAATTTTTTATACCAATTCTGACACGTGCGCTCTGTTAAGCTATTAGCACCATAAACTTCGCATATTTTTTTTCTGAGCCGCAGCAGCTTTCTTTCCTTTACGGAAATAAAATAGTAAAATATGTCGAAAATGTTCGTTTCTGCACTCCATTTAAAATTAACCCACAACTAATAACTTTAATAAAAATCACGCACTACTTGCTTCTGAAGTTACGTCAATGACTAGTATCACGCGACAAACGGTAAAGTACAGCACTAACATACGTTATACAAAAAATAAAGCAACGCTCTCTATCAGTAAAAATCGAAAGTACTTAGTTGCCAACCCAATACATATGTCGGGATTTATATTAATATCGTTTGTAATACTTATCAGTATTGTCTTATGTACAGACTAGTTTATAAAACTTTTAATGTCAGGCGGAAGGAAGAAATACCTCATGAATTAACCAGCTTGTCATTTTCTCCTTAGGACTAGAATTGAACTCCATTAATCTTCGAATTATTCTCTAGTAAAAGTGTAAATAAAAATTCAAAGAACTTTTAAAACTTTCTAGTACATACTCTACACTTAAATACAAAAGAAAATTGACTCAATGTTCCTTCGAAATTTAAAGACAAATTAATATTCATATATAGTAATCTACAATCTTATAATTTGGTGTAAAGGTTGCGTAAACTATCAATTCATAAGATAACGTTTGCGTTATATATTCATTTAGTTAAATCAAAGTTGTCGGGATTATTTACAGAAAGAAACAAAAGACCAACGTTACGCTATAGCAGTCATGGAGGAAGTCAGACACGTAACGGGTGGGCTATCTATCGGTTTAAATTTGAACCATCGGTTACTTCGAATCTGGCAATACTTATGTCATTCTATTCTGTCACAAAATTCAGTATATTATCCCCACTGAACGAAATGAATCGATTTACGCTTGAGCAACGTTGGCATTTATTGTAAATTTATTTCCAAAACAAAGACAATTGGTCGGAAATTGCACGAAAATGTCGTAAAAAATTTGGTCCAAAGGACCAACAGTGCCCAGTATACGCGCAAGTTTATTGCTAAAGTTCGTGAAACTGGTTTCATTGTTGATGCGCCAAGACGTGAATGTGCTCGTACAGTGCGTACACCCGAAAATATCGAAGCTGTGGCTGAGAGTGTGCGTGAGAATCCATCAACATCAACTCGTCATCGTTCTCAAGAATTGAACATTTCACGCACCAGTTTACGTCGAATTTTGCGAAAAGATCTCGGTATGACACCTTCAATTGGTTCAAGAGTTGAAGCCGCATGACCACCCGCTTCGTTTGCGCTTCGCTAGATGGGCCAACGAGAAACTGCACGATGATGTCGATTTTGCCAAAAAAATCATATTTTCGGATGAAGCACATTTTCATCTTGGTAGGTACGTTAACAAGCAAAATTGCCGTATTTAGGGCTCAGAAAACCCACACTTGGTCTTACAGAAACCAATGCACCCATTACGAGTGACTGTTTGGTGCGGCTTGTGGAACGGAGGCATCATTGGCCCATATTTCTTTGAAAATGAGGACGGCGCAACCATTACGGTCAATGCTGACACCTATCGCACCATAATAACCGATTTTTTTTGTGCCCGCTCTTCATGGTATTGATGTGAACGATGTTTGGTTTCAACAGGATGGTGCAACTTGCCACACAGCTCATATCACAATCGATTTACTGCGTCAAACGTTTGATGGCCGTTTAACTAGCCGAAATGGTGATGTCAATTGGCCGCCAAGAAGCGATTTGACACCGTTGGACTATTTTCTGTGGGACGCCGTTAAAGGCAAGTATTATGCCAACAAACCAGAGACAATTGAGCATTTGAAGGCCAACATTCGTGATACCATTGCCGAGATACGACCCCGTACACTCGAAAATTGGTTCGATCGAATGGGGTACTGTGAGGGCAGCCGCGGCAGCCATATGAATGAAATAATATTCCATCTCTAACCGGAACAATTGTACTTCACAACAAAAAAATAAATTTGGCAAAATTTCAAACCGTTTTTGTTTTATTGCATTTTTAAATTTAAACTTTTAAATGGCGCCCACCCGTTATAAGTGATTTTTTCTTCTAAACAATACAATACAATGTAATCTAATGCGTCGCCAAAAATTTTAAGTTAATGTCAAATGTTAGCCCTTCCAAGAATCTGACAAAAATCGAAAAAAATTCATGTAAATTATGAATTCGCTTTGTAAGGAAAAAATACAGAAACACCACCTTTTTCACTAACGACCTTTATGTAAATGTTGGATAAATAAATGTTTAAAAAGGGAATCGGTGGTTCGGAGCTGAGATATGTAAAACGAAGATAAAGCAACTGGTAAACTGGTGTTATAGTTACGAGAATGTATGTGCATGTTCTTGAGCCACGATGCAAAATGTGTATTTTAATTTCTCCAAACAGTTTACGCTCATGAATCGGTAATCCTTCAAACTCCAGCATATCTCGTTGAAGGTAGAACAAATGAGAACCGAAAATATTCCGCAAAGCTGCCGAAAAAGCGCAACAACCGTTGGACGCGCGCGGTTACATTTGCTAAAAATTTAATCACGATATTCATCACGCGAATTCGAGCTTTCGTAAACTACTTGACAAATACGGATATGTTTGAAAAAACAGACGAGTCGCGAGATAATCCGGATTAAAAATGAGATACGTGCCTAGCACTGCGAGTGACGTGCGGCGGCGGTTTCGGAACTAATCCCCGTAAAGCCGACGAAATATGGGTTTATACCGGACCGGATTCGTTGTGCTTCAATTATTGTCAGCAATCAATCTGAATCGTATCTTTTTTCTTTGTTACAGAGACGTCGGCGGTTAGCTGGGAGGAATGGTGGACGTATGATGGTATTTCAGGTGAGTGTGCGATTACTATTTCAGTGGAATTTTCTGCAAAATCCCCAGCAGAACTTTTATAGTTGGTGCTGCAAGAAAAATACGTGAATGGGGTTTATGCTCGGAAAAGTTTAAGTCCTTTGTCTATTTAAACGTTGAATATTCAAGTAAGTAGATACACGCCGTAGTATCTTTTAAGTTTTATATCCGGCAATATGTTTAACGAAAAATTCTCCCACCCCATCCTCCTCCAGAGTATGTACATTTAAAACGTCTAGGTTTTAAATAAAATTTCACACAAAAGAATTTTATATTTTTCTTCGAATCTCCTTACAAACCTACGAGGATTATTCGATATCTACGTGGCCTATCGCAGAGATAGGGCGAATTCAACGGAATCTTCTTTATCATTCCGTATAAATATCCTTTTTTAGGAAAAATACGGTAATACAAATCCATCTGTTTGTTGATCGGTGTTTAACAGTGCGCCAAAATAAACGTCTTGTGTCATTTCGTAAGCAATGGGAAAAACTTGAGTTGCGAGCAGTAATAAAGTACTTTCACTCTCGATTTAATGTCAATTGAAATCAAAAGAGTGTTAGATTCAATACTATTAGCGTGGGTTCAATGGTTACGAGTTAGATTTCCGAATTTAAACGTCCAAAAGTTGCTAGTGCCCCAGATCTGATTGAAAACATCCATGATGGACATTACAAATGACAGACTGGTCAGAATTTTAAAAAGTAGAAATAAGGGAATACTTGGCGCGTTTGATGGACAAAGAATTAGAACAGAACAGAACCAAAATTAATCTGAAAAACTTTTGATCTGTTTCATGAACCAAAATTGCAATTTTGAGGACTTGGATTCATTACCTTATAATAAAGGCTTGCTAACTCGGAGTATCGTTGGACTAAGTAGATTGTGCGAACAAGAGGCTATACTAAAAATTAAATGTTTTTTTTTACAATTGTTTTTGATAGACCGCGTCGTCATCGAATCATTTTTGTAGCTTCTAAAAGCATAAATTAAATCTTGGAAGTTAAAAATTTACTTCAATCCTTTCCATTTTTTACGTAATCTTCTTCACTTCCACCCATTTCCCCCTTCCTTCTCCAAGATATTTCCAAGTATACTATGTTGAATATAAGCGACTTAATTTTCATTGACCATAATTCGTCAATTTGTTAGTTAAAATGCGTTTTTCTAAGTATTCTCCACGAGGATTAATACGCTTTTGCGTGCACTCGATTCAGCTCTGGAAGCAGTTGTTTTCTTTTGACGACGCAGTCCTTGATTTTCGGAAAGGTAACGAAATCGCTGGGCCTTAGGTCCAGACTGTACGGAGGATGGTCCAACAATTCGATGTTTTGTTGCGTTAAAAAGTCAATTGCGTTGCGTGCTGTGTGCGAACTTGCAGTGTCTTAGTTGAGAACGATTGGTCGTTCGAGGTTGGTTTTTTGAAGCGCAGCGATGACTTGCGGCAAACGAATGATTGCATACCAATCGACATTACCTTGAAGGCTACATTATTTGTTGTTTTTATTAATAACCTTCCGAGATCTTTAAATTACAATTTATGTCATCTGCTTATAGACTTTTTTATATTTAATACCAAAGACGTCATTGGATTTTATCTGTCGTTTTCATTTTGTAATTAAGGTGTTTATAATATTACTTTATTTCTACCTTTCTATATATATATATATATATATATATATATATATATATATATATATGTCTATTTTATATTTAGTTCGAAGTTAACAATTACAAAATATTAATTTAGTCTGGTGCAACCTATCTATTGGCTTAATTTTATTCTTTGTACATTACGTATCCGAAAAGACTACGATTCCTACGGTGACCATGAAAACATCAGGATGAATATACATATATATATATATATATATATATATGTATGTATACCTATAGAGGCAGTTTGGTTAAGATCCGTTCCAAAAGAAGGCGCTAAAAAAACACTGAAACATTGAAAAACTATCAGAACCAAAAAAAAGAAACCAGAAACCAAGATTTTTCATATATCATGTCTTGTCGGTTCTTAGAAGAATTGTTCTGGTCACATCGCAAAGAGAATTTAATAGAATCATAATTATTTGAATTACCGAACTGTTTTTTCAACCCCTACCTACCATATTTGTCGGGCATTTATTCATAATTCTTAAATTTAAGTTCGTCTTATAGGTTAACTCGTGACTACATACATTACATACTAAATAACATCACTATCGATGTTCTTTTGTAATGCATGTTTATAGGAACAGAAAACATTTTCTTCTCTTGGCTTCCGTTCGGTATTAAAGAGGCGAATAGAGTTGCCTCTCGGCGCTCCTGGTTTTATATTTCCCGTCGTCCCTCTTGTCAGGAGCAATCGTAGTTGCAGTGGGAGAGTCACAGTAAAGGTATGTACGTTGGCAATTGTATGAATAAGAAATACGAGAGGCCGTTGAAACAGAGAAGCGAGATGATAACCTGAATAGGCGTGATGACGGACAATGTCTGCCGCCTGTCCGGAAACTGCTAATTATTAATATCTGCACAAATGTGCAAACAAGGCAAAGCAATGAAACGGATGATTGTCGACTGTAGATTGTATAATAAAAATAAGGAGCAGCGTCTTAAGGTTACTGGTCTGTTGCAAATTAAAAACAAAAAAAAATTTGTTCTATTCTCAATATTTCGTTATACTTTTTTTGCAACTACTTCAGGAGTGAACTAGTGTACACACAGACAAATAATTGAATGCACACGGACACATTACAAATTTAAAAACGGTTTTGCATTTTACACATTCTAAAATTATTTAAAAACTTTTCCTTTTTAATTTTTTTGGGATAACTATATAGATGTAATTTTAAAAATTTATACATATATATATATATATATATATATATATTGTATATACAATAAAAAATTTTTTTGTTTTTTCCCGACCATTGAATTCCTAATTCATGATTTTTTACCAATTTCGGATGTTTCGGGGTGCGTCTTAGACTTTTGTAAGACTAAAATTTAATAGAATCACAGTTATTTGAATTGCCGAACTGTTTTTTCAACCCCTACCTACCACATTTGTCGGGCATTTATTCATAATTCTTAAATTTAAGTTAGTTCTTGGACTTCAGCTCCTTTTATAGGTTAACCCGTGACTACATACGAGGATAGTTTGACAAGTAGTGAGAATGACACATAGGTGGCACTCTAATTGGTAAAACAAATGCACTGTAATTTAGGTTGGCTATTTATATGTTTACATTCCGATATTTAGATAAATCGGTTGATTAGTTTATTTTTGACAGCTGATTGAAAAAGAAGCAACACGTCGTTTTGTTAAAATGGAAAAAGCAGAGTATCGTGCGGTGATTAAATACTTCGTAATTAAGGGTATGAAAGCTACCGAAATAAAAGATGAGTTACGGGAAACATTAAGTGAATCTGCTCCATTATCCGCCACAATAAGTAGATGGGTAAATGATTTTAAACGTGGTAGAACAAGCTGTGTTGATGAAGCGCGCTCTGGAGCACCCAAAATCGTGACTTCTAAGGAAATGATTATAAAAATCCATAATACTATTACGCAAGATCGACGACTCAAAGTGAGAGAGATAGCAGACATGGTAAACATTTCAACAGAACGCGTACACCACATTTTAAAACAAAGAATTGGGCCTTTTCAAGCTTTCGGCAAGATGAGTGCCGCGATTGCATATGACTGATCAAAAGTTCACTCGTTTGCGCATTTCCAATGAGAGTTTGCACCTTTATAAGCGGAATCCGGTTGATTTTTGTAGGCGCTTTGTTACTTGCGATGAAACTTGGATACACTACAGTATACCCGAAACTAAACAACAGTCGAAACACTGGTTAGAACGTGGTTCTGCACCTTCAAAGAAAGCGAAAACCACTTTGTCGGCAAACAAGGTGATGGCATCAATTTTTTAGGATTCAAAGGGCATTTTGCTCATTGATTACCTTCAGAAAGGTGCCACAATAAACGGACAATATTATGCAGAACTTCTACAAAAATTAAATGTTGAGATTCGTGTTAAACGGCCAGGAATGGCAAAGAAAAAGATTCTGTTTCACCAAGACAACGCTCCCTTGCATACCAGCACAGTTGCGATGTCCAAAATCCACGAGTTGCATTTCCAATTAGTACCGCATGCGTCTTATTCGCCGGATCTAGCCCCTTCCGACTTCCACCTTTTTTCAAAATTGAAAACGGCACTAGGTGGAAAGAAATTTTCGTCTAACGACGAGCTTATCATCTTCGTAAATGTGTAGTTTGCAAGCCTTCCGGAATCGCATTTTAGAGATGGCATAAGGGCATTGGAGCACCGTTCGAATAAATGTATTGCTCTTTTAGGAGAATATATTGAAAAATAAAAATTATTTTGTATCTAAAAAATTCGTTTTTCTTTTCCACTCTCACTACTTGTCAAACTACCCTCGTACATTATTTTCAAAAGAACATCGCTATTAATGATCTTTTGTAATGCATGTTAATAGGAACAGAAAACATTTTACGTCATATACATGCACGCGCAAAATTTATCGAAATCATTTTTACACATAAACGATGAATTAAAAACAAGAATATTATATTATTTACATCGAGTAAAAGAGGAAAAATATATTTTTCGTTACTATTTGGTATTTTCACGTCAAATAATTTATTTATTTTTCAAAAGGGTTTGTTGACCTATCATCGGATCTGTTTTCCAATTACATATTTGAGTAGTTTAGAGTAGTTACAAATTGACGGGGTACATTAAAGTTGAGGACCGGTACCTGGATTGGTTCTACAACAGGGGCATCCCATAAATATTTAGAAGCCAACGACCACTGGCGGAGAAAGATGCAAATTAGTACTTCATTCTCTTTGTCATAAGGCGTACACATTCAAAATCTATTTATAAAAATTATGATTCATTTACTGTCATTTACATTTGGCACAAAATATTAGGTGCGATGAAAATATAATAGCAATATTATACATGAAGGAAAATTAAAAAATTTTCGTTTATGTATTATAATATGTTCTGTAAACGTGTTAAAACACAGTCTAGGTGCGTATCTGAATGTGACATAAGTACTGCTGCTAAAGTTTGATTTTCGAAGCACCAAAACATGTAAATAAGTAATTACGTTGGACTATGTTCTTTTAATTGGGCCTAACAACTTCTAGAACTGTTTTTTATGATTAATTCCTCTTCAGTACATTCTTTTGCTATTTGTAGAAACTAGATACCGCGTTTTTGCAAGATCCCACATTGTTATAGTAAATACATGAATCGTAGTTTCCTCTGTTATTTGGCAGAATCTACATATGGTATCTTCTGTGAAGTTCATATTACTCATGTCTTTGTATCGTTTTAAAAGAGTTACCCCCTACGCATTAGGTTCACTGTTTCACTGAATATAATTTCTTCAGGGTAATATCAAAAAATTCTTGGAATTGCGCAAACGTTTAGTGAAGCTACAGAGAGTTACGTTTCAGATCGTTTGTGGTAACTAAGGTATTTCACACAAATATTACGAAAATTGTTATATCTATAAATTATTGTAATTGTTATATAAGGGGAGTACCAAATTTCGCGTTTGCATTCACTTTCAAAAACCTTTTATTGGTAATAGAAGTATCAGTTATGACATTTATATGCGAAAAATGATATCTGCCAAATGGCCTCCTCTTGCAGCTCCACAGATGTCCAGTCTTTTGTTACGTTTTGAACGTTCAATCGCTCGTTTTCGTTTCCTTTTCTTTCTCAGTCTTCCGATATAGTACTGATGCAACTTGGGGAACGTGCAGTACCTGATACAGGACACGAGATTCTTTGTTATTCGCCTCGTCATACTTGTGTATAGGGTTTTGAAATAAACAAGACGCGTTTCTTGATGTCATGGAGAGGGGTAGCGGAGGACTCGACTCCAGCATGACTCGACACCGAAAGGTATAAGAGTCTATAGGATTAAGTAAGTAAAGCAAAATATTTTTTAATATCTTCAGAGTGATGTCGAAAATGGATTTCGCAATGTGATATCTTGGGTTTTCTATGTCGTGTTCCAGCACGAAAGCTCTGTCTTCGTTTTGTACCATACTGCATCTCTCTTGCAGGACCTTCTGGAACTGTTACATTAGTTTAGGTAAGAAATAAATGTATAGCTTCACAGATTTACGAAAGTTATCACTATTTTGTTTTTTATTTCGAACATTCGGAAGTGTAAGTTCTTGTGCTAATTAGGCAACTTCTTGGTAAAGATAATAGAGGCATTGAGTGCAGTCATAATAAGAATTGAAATGATCAAACAATTGCAAATTTTTCCATATTTTCTTGTACATGTGATTGAGAAACGAATCCTCTGGATAGTTCTCTCTATTCAACTTGCTTATTAGCTTGAACGTACTGTATATAACAGGCACTGGAGAACATAAGTGGTGTATTCTGCTTTTATTTCAAAACGGACTGAATTTAAAAAAACATGCCTCGTATATATTATCATAGTGTTATTACATATTGAGGGGATTGAAGTTTGAAAGGTATTCACTGACTCTATCTAAAATATAGATTGGAACACGGTATAAAAATGGATTTGTTAATATCATTATCCCGTAGCTGTATAAAATCGTACTTTCCCGACTACTTCTCTTTAAGACGGTGTAATCGTTTCAATAGAGACCAGTTTTGAAGTGCACGTAGTCTGCATTTTCAAGCCTACTTTGCATAATGTTACCCTCGGGTGGATATCTCTCTCAAACAATGAGATTCTTTCTGTATTCTTCCCAGTATCCGTTTACCTTACACTCATTTCTTTATAACTTCCGTTTACTCGACGCGAATTTTTGCGTTCATGTCGCGCTGCTCCCGTTTGTATCCGGTGTTTTGTCTTCGACAATATACATGACCGTCAACTTGTGGTATAAATTGCTCGCGGCACAAAACTCCTTAATTGTCGGATTTATGTTAATTTCTACTCTTTGTCGTTACATCCGTTTCGTTATTTCTTTAGGAAGTGACGCGGTGAATTTTCTAAATTTATGAAATGGAAATCATGTATTGTAGACGAGGAATCGGTGCCTACTTGATTAATGTCCGTGAAAACTTTTAAAATGATTTAGAAACGGAGTTGTTTAGTTTTTTGTCCCTTTTGAAGTAGTGAAAAATATTTTTCCTAGGTACGGCTAATACGTTGTGTTTTTGAGAAAAATTACTTTACGTTATGGAACCACATCATTGCAAACGCTAAGATGTGGGGAAAGAAAAACGGCCCCACGATGGGCGCTAAATTATTGTTAATGGCCGAGTTTGAAAAATAAGACTATATAACGTTGAAGGCGGTAAAATAATTGGTCAGCTTTTGTTCGATATAAAGACAATAATATTCGTTTTTAAATTTTCTCTTTTTAACACGTTTAGTTCTGTTATTTATCTCGTTACTTATGTAGGTAATTTTGACGAAGCCTCTGGTTGATTAACTTGATCACCGAAGGTTGATATATAACCCCGTTCCACATTAATTTTCGTATTCTGTATACGTATTTCGATAACTAAGTTGTAATTATCAGCAGATAATTGAACAGTGTCGCACTTGGACCCATAGTTGTCCAAGTGCGACACTGACAACTGAGTTGTTGAAATGGTTATAGAGAATACGAACATTGTTATGGAAACGGGTTTTAATTACCTTTTATAATGAAGCCTATATATAATAAAGTAAGTAAGAAAGAGATTGGTGGCAAAGTAAATATCGAAAGATATATAGGCACAGTTGCGTGTGTGTATCCCTGGACAGGGCCTGCTATGTACCACAAACGCGATACATGTTGATCACTGTGAATACTACATATCCAGTGATAGTTTCTTAAAAAGTCTTCTAAAGGAATCGAAGGGGCGTAGGGTGACTACATTGGTCAATTAAGAATTGACGAAAGGCATTTTATTACGTGTTTATAGAAATTAAGTGTAATTGGTGCTATTTGGGGGATAAATATTATCGCTCTTATAACACGAGCACTTTACAAGATGCGTCTGCATCCGTTTCAAAGCAATTCACTGACATACCGTGCATTCATTTTACCTCGCTACGAAAACTGTACCACATTATATTCGGGTCTAGCTGCCGAATACCGATCAGAATGTAGAGTGGTGGGGCGCGAATCATTTGAATCACGACTATAACTGACTACTGATCGTACTAGCCGCCAAGTACCACGAACAACTACTTAATCTGTAATCTGTAGTCAGTCGTTGTTGTGATTCGACTGACTCGCGCCCCACCACTTTACATTCCGATCGGCATTCGGTATCTAGACCCGAATATAATATGATACGGTGTTTGTAGCATTGTAATATGAAGCATGGTATGTAAGTAGTACAGGCACCATATAATAGCAACATTCCAACTGCGAATGTAAGGAAAATAAAAACATTTCAGTATGAAGGTGTTATATATATAGATCTATGGGCACGTATCGGAAAGCTCAAGGATATAGTTCCAACCCTATATGTAGCGTAAACATGATTAAAGAACTATAACACAGTGTCAAACAAAATATCTAAATTCTGAATTAATATTTTATGAGGAATTTCCACCTGAGTAGATATACTGTGGGGGTTTTAGAACAAAATACTATGTATTTTCTTGTAGAGTTTGATTTTGCACTTCTGTCTCTGCGCAGATATGCAACCCTCAATACATGTTTATGTTTTAGAAGACGGACTGGTATACAGACTTGTCGACAGGTGAATAGACTGGTAGGCAGGTAGACGAACTGATAGATAAACAAACTGGTAGATTGGTAGACAGGTAGACGGACTGATAGATAAACAGACTGGTAGATTGGTAGACAGGTAGACGGGCAGACTACCTGTCTACCACTCTGTTTACCTCTTTACCAGTCTACTAAAACATATGCAAGTATTAAGGACAGCATATCTGTGCAGAGTCAGGAATGTAAAATGAAGTTGGATTAGAAAATATAGCAGATTGTGCACTAGAAGAATAACCATAGTAAATCTACTCAACTAGCTGTCGTCGTAGGTAGATTAGGTAGACTTTGAAATCTTAAAATATGGGACGATGGCACTGGGATTTCATTCTATTTGCAAAGGTGTTTTGCGGACAAAAGTACCAAATGTTTGTAGGGCGAATCTTCAAATTTCAAGAGACGTGGTACTAGTTATAATATCGATTAATTGCGTTAACAAATTTTTGAAATCCTTAATGAAATTATCTATAAAAGTCGCTAGAATTATTTACAACAATGTGCTACATATTTTTTCGGAAGAAGTTCCTTAAATACGAAGTAGCTATAATCAGTAAGTGAAAATACGCATTACATAATAGATTCAAAAAGCTTTTTATGTCGACGCCGGCATATTATGTATCGAAAATACTTTTTCCTTGATTTTTCTGGTTTCTCTCAGCATTTTCAGAAGGGGCTTCACATTCGACGTCGAAAAATAATGAAAACCCCGTTACGTGTTTCAATAGATTATACGTAATGGAAGTGAGAACTTTTCATAAACTTATGATTTATGACTTCATTGGGCCTTCAGCGAACTTGAAAATATAAACATTATCGAATTTTTGTATGAGTCCGTGTTGAAAGTATATCTGACATTAATATTAATGTTGTTCTTTCTTTTTTCGCGCGTGTAGTGGCTGTTTTAACGTCGACACAGCCTGTCTTTTCATATACATACGTCCTTAATGTGCCCGCTTGTTCTAACATAAACCTAGAATTCACTTATTCGAGTTGATTTCATTCAGTCAGTGCGACTACTATTTAAATGTAATTGTCTGATAGTCAATGAAAATTCTTCAGTATTAAATATTTTAATTGACTTTCGAATATCTGGAAAAGAAATGAAACTGCACCAGTACGAAAATGAGAATAATTCCAATTCTTATTTATTAATTTACGTGGACACATTTAGAATATCGCATTTTAAAAATGTCTGACCTTTTCCTGCGTTACTAAAAGGACAAGTAATTCTGCTAACATCTCTTATCACTTTAATCTCGAAGGTAATTTTGATGGAGCCTGTCGTTGATTACCTTAATCACTGAAGATTGATATATAACCCCTTTCCATATTAATTTTTGCATTCTGTATACGCCAAAATGCACGCTCTGCGTTTTGGCTTTCGTCGGTATGGTTCGTGTACGGAATTTGTTTCGTGCGGGTTATTTTTGCCGTAGTTTTCCAGATGCGACACTGTTTAATTATCGCCTGATGATGACGACTTAGTTATCGAGATACCTATACAGCACACAAAAATTAATGTGGAAAGGGGTTGGTGATTAAATTTAATCTCAATGAAGTCATCTCCCTTTACTTAAAAACTAACTCTATTAACCCCCTTACGCCCAACCCTACATTCATCGCATGTTCTTTTCACTGGTTGTACATCTCGTAAGTATTCATACAAATACGTCTATGGAATCGATCCTTGTGATTTAAAATACTATTTTTGCTTTTAACTATAAAAATGGTCTATTTGATAATATGTGTTCTTTAAAATGAGTGAATATTGGGAGTTCAATTTGGTCAGGATATTTTACTTTACAATCACAATTACTTTCATATTTATCGGACTTCTGATTTGTGTTTACTTTATCTGCCGCGTTTCTCAAAAAAGATTTTATTGAATTTCCAAACCCAAAACTTAGTATCCTTGTTCTTTAAAAACTTTCTTTCTATCTAGTTTATTATTTAAAGACATTATCCGGGCCTGTAGTATGTCATCCTCCATATATTTCGATACGTAATTAATTTTTAAGCTCCGACAACTAAAACTAGCTCACGCTATAAAATTGGACGAAGAAATCTAAAGTTAATCACTCATTTTTTTCTACTTTGTATAGAGTATTGTTTGATACCATATTTTTTGAAATGTTAGTAATAAGTTGTGATTTCTTCTCTTTGGCTTATTTACTGTTTCAAATTTAGACGGATGTCACATGCTATATATTCTAATCATGTATTTTAATGTGTCACAATTAGCTTTGTTTTAAATAATTATAATCCATCAGGCCAAGAGTTATAATTATATAGGTGCTCACAATACGACTCAAAATCTTTGTCTGAATTGATCTTGAATGGAAAATAAAATCTTGAAATATTTGCCTGGATTCGATCTTGAGACCAAGACATTAAAAGAAGTAGTGTCAAGAGGAAATAGAAAAGACGGCCCAAGAGAGAGATATTCGATGGAGTGAAACCAGCAACTGGCCAGAGAATAGAAAGGAATTGAAAGAGCTGGTCAACTCCACTACATAGTCTTACACCTCACGGTAGAAAGACTTGGAAATAAGTAAGTAAAATTCAGTAAAACAAAAGCTAAAAAATGCGCTTAATGTCTGAGGCAATGTGGTAAAATATCTGAAGCAGTAACTGTATTACTACATGATGACCAGCTTTAATGTTAAAAAAGAAAATACATTTCGATTTTCTAACAACAATTCGATTTTTGAACGACAATTTATTATATGCAAATGTGTTATATTCATCTATGTTTAATACATAAACATTGGGTAACATATATTATGATTAACCCTTTGCACTCCCTTGTCGCCGTATTTGCGACATTAAAATGTTAACAATAAATCCACTGTCGCGGCTACGGCGACACGGTTGCTTTACTGACTCAGCTCCTTTAACACTTAGGTAAGCAAAATCGTCTGTATTTATCTTATAATGTTTATGATATGTTTATTATGTTTACATTATAATAAGTGCTTTATTTATAAATCAATAAGTGCTATATTTATAAATCAGTTGCTTACAAAAAGGGAAGAACGATGATATTGTCCTGGAAAGATAATAGGGTAGTTACGCTGTTAAGCACGAGTGATAACGCTGGATTCCTTACAAAAACAAGATTTGTAAGAGGAGGTGGACAACAAAATGTGGAAAAGCCAAAAATTGTTGTTAACTACACGGCTTCAATGGGTGGTGTTGATCGCGCGGATCAATACGCATCATCATACTGTTTCCTAAGAAAATCTCTTAAGTGGTGGAGGAAAATGTTCTTTTGGGGAATGGAGATGTCTGCCATAAATGCATACATTTTATATAAGTGTGTAAAAAAAGCAAGAACGAAAAATCACTGTCTCATTTGCAGTTCGTCAAGAGATGACTCGATTAACTCGTAGGTGAGTTCCACGAAGATTGATCAAAGCCTTCCATTTAAACACATGAAACAAGAGAGGACAAAAGACTGCACATAATGCGAAAAGGCAAGAAAATTGTGTCTTCTAATAAACAGGAAAAAGGACAAAGACGCGAAACTTCGGAATATTGTGATACTTGCCCCGGTAAACCGCGAATGCTTATGGGTGATTGTTTCCAAAGATATCACACTTTAAGAAATTTTAAGCCCTAAAATATGTTTTTCTTTTATAATATTAGTTAGAATATGTTCCTTAATAAAACAGCAAATAAATGTTTCGTTTTAATGCAACGACTCCATTTTTCTTTACATCACAGGTATGTATGTATTGGGTTGGCAAATAAGTACTTTCGGTTTTTACGAATAGAGAGCGTTGCTTTATCTTTTGTATAACGTATGTTAGTGCTGTACTTTACCATTTGTCGCGTGATACTAGTCACATTGACGTAACTTCAGAAGCAAATAGTGCGTGATTTTTATTAAAGCTATTAGTTGTGGGTTAATTTTAAATTGACTGCAGAAACGAATATTTTCGACATATTTTACTATTTTATTTCCGCAAACGAAAGAAAGCTGCTGCGGATCACAAAAAGATATGTGAAGTTTATGGTGCTACTTGCCTAACAGAGCGCACGTGTCAGAATTGGTATAAAAAATTCATTCTGAAGATTTTTCCCTCAAAGATGAGCAACGTTCTGGTCGGCCTACTGAAGTTGAGGATGATCAAATCAAAGTCATAATTGAAGAGGATCGTCATGTAACTGTTCGAGAGGTTGCGGAGAGGCTACATGTATCGCACACAACAATTGAAAAACATTTAAAATGTCTTGGGCTAGTTAAGAAGCTTGATATTTGGGTACCTCGCGAATTGAAAGAAATTCATTTAACACAAAGAATCAACTTTTGCGATATGCACCTTAGACGAAATGAAACCGACCCTTTCTTAAAAAGAATCGTCACTGGTGATGAAAAATGGGTCCTGTACAGTAACATAGATCGAAAACGATCATGGAGCAAACACGATAAACCAGCTCAAACCACATCGAAAGCTGAATTGCATCCAAAAAAGATCATGCTGTCAGTTTGGTGGGATTACAAAGGTGTCGTGTTTTTTTGAGCTGCTTCCAAGGAACCAAACGATCAATTCTGATGTTTACTGTCAATAATTAATAAAACTGGACGAAGCAATCAAAGAAAAACGGCCAGAATTGTCAAATCGGAAAGGTGTAGTTTTCCACCAAGATAATGCAAGGACTCACACATCTTTGGCAACTCGTGGGAAGCCATTGGAGCTTGGCTGGGAAGTGATGCCACATTCCCCATACAGCCCTGATCTAGCACCATCTGATTACCATTTATTTCGAAGTTTGCAGAATTCTTTGAATGGTAAAACTTTCACAAATGACGATGACCTTCACTCGCACCTGGTTCAGTTTTTTGCTGATAAGGAGCAGAAATTTTATGAGCGCGGAATCGTGCAGCTGAAAGAAAGATGGCAAAAGGTCATTGAGCAAAATGGAAAATATATAATTGATTAAAAACTATTCTTTGTTTAAAAAAAAAGTGTTCTATTTTATACTACAAAACCGAAAGTACTTGGTTGCCAACCCAATACTTGTAACTAATATAGTGCTGGAATTATTCGTATCCTCCATGAGTTACTAAGCTGAAGTGCAAAGGGTTAAATTCTAAATATTCTGATTTTTAATTATTAGTTATTTAATTTCTTTAAGAACGGAATTAATGAATCACGTTTCATTTAAATACACTCTATAATCCCCTAAAATTTTGCGTCTGTAGTGATACACGTATGTAGACAAAATATTTGTACAAACAATGTAACTAAGTCATTAAAGTCCCTTTATAAGATAACGAAGCCATGTGTTCTAATCAATTTAGAAAAAGAGAGAAACAGGGGGAAACATTCAGAGCTTTTCACCACAGCAGAACAAAAGAAACATCTAACGATAAATCAACAAAACCTAACGAGAAAGCAAAGCATCTTAATAAAATTTGTTAGACCTTGGTTTCTATGACAACAAATTCGGTTTATAAGCATTTTTTCGGACTCGTTAAATTCGTCATTTTTTTCTACTTTGTATAGAGTACTGTTTGATATAATATTTTTCGAAATGTTAATAATAAGTTGTGAGTTTTACTCTTTGGCTTATTTACTGTTTCAAACATACAAATATGTAGATGAATGTTGCATATACGAGATGTGGCTATTAAATAACGAGACTGAAGCTGTAAAACATTTTATTTTTATTTCATACATATTTACTTATTATCATCTTCAATATATACCCCTCCTCTATCCCTACAACGCTCCATGCGAATTTTCCATTGTTCGAAACAGTGCTGGAAGTTTTCTTCTGCCAGCTTCTTCAGGACGCGTGCCGCTTTCGCTTTCACAGCTTCGACAAACTCAAATTTTGTTCCCTTTAATTCAGATTTCACCTTAGGAAAGAGATAGAAGTCGCACGGCACAAGATCCGGCCAATAAGCTGGATGGTCTAACACTGGGATGCTATACTTGGCTAGAAACCTCTTGACTGACAATGCGGAATGAGCCGGTGCATTGTCTTGGTGGAGAACCCATGACCAGTCCTTCCACAATTCGAGTCGTTTTTCATTATTCTGTCATGGAGTTAAGCAAGACCGTGAAGGTAGTAATGTTGACTAATAGTTACTTAATAGTTTTCTGACGAAACAAAAGAACAACTCTAATGCTAAAGAAGTCTACGGCTATACTGATTTGTTTACAGAGGCGAGAGGCACTGCATTTGAAAGAGAAGGCTTGACAATAAATAGCAGTCAGTCGTTGGCGTTTGGCGCATGCGCACTTCTTCTGTACCAGCGTCAGTCTCGTTATTTAATAGCCACACCTCGCATATTCGAATCGCGTACTTTAATGTGACACAATTAGGTTTGTTTTAAAAAATTATAACCCATTCTTTCATATCCCAATACGATAACAGGTCAAGAGCTATAATTATATAGGCACTCACAAAACGACTCAAAATCTTTGTCAGAATTGATCTTAAATGGAAAATAAAATCTTGAAACATCTTCCTGGAAACATTGAAAGCGTGCAAAGAAAATATCTCTTTTGAAATTTTAGCTGCTTTTAAATAGAAATCGGAAGTTTCTTTAATCAAGACTCGTAGACTTCCACGATACCTTCTTCATCTTGGCTTCCGGGCTGATACCGTGTATACGACAAGGTACCGGGATTGTCGAAGATGCGATTCCAACAAGGAATTCAAAATGAAGAAAGTTTCATTAGTCAATGTTAAAAGGAATCATTCGAATATTAATAACACCCTGTTCACTACATATGTTTCAAGTAATTCACCTATCATCAGGTAAACTCGTATTATTAACGAACGATTCCTTTGTAGGGTTAATTGCAACTTTTCGATACAGAAAAATAATGATAAAACATAAACATTGCCTCCCTCTATAGTACAACACACGAATGTATTGAACGACAGAACGAGAATGCATGTCGGCAACAAATTTGCCAGAGCGTGGGTAGGCAGACACTTGCTATCTCGCCGATTTGCCAAATAGATGAATGTTAAAGGGAATCATTCAAATATTAGTAACTGATAAGTCATTAACATTGCAAATCAGTAGTGTATCACTGGTGTCAGTAGCTATATTAGTTCTTTGTTTTACAAAAATACATTTTACAGGTTAGTACGTATGTTTTTGAAATACTATTATATGTTAATATATAATATATAATATATATATATAATATATATATATATATATATATATATATATATGAAACACTTCTAAATCCTCCAGATGTTCTAACTGCCAAAATAGGTCACGTCATTATTTATGATGAACAAAAAACAAGAAAAAGTTATATACTGTGCAGAAAACATAGAGCAAGTTTTTTACATAGTCCACAACATTTTCTTGCTTTGTGCACTCGTTTTTTTTTTAAATATAGGTACACGCAGATTGCTTTGATCAATATCATACAAAATAATAATTATGCCTACCTCTAATCTGCCAATGGTGCGCATACACACCAGCATTTTTTCAGCGTACAATATTCATGTATTTGATGCATTTTAAGTAAACCTAAATGCAATATGAACTGTTTGTTAAAGAATTTAATACCTTAGCCATAAATGGGTTAAATAGAACCGCATATCATAGTGATGTCCAGATTCCTTCCAAATTCCATTTCATCATCAATTTAATATATAAGGAAGGCAACTTAAAAATATATTTGCGACTGATTTTCTCTTTAATAGTAAAAGGGAGGACTGGTGATTCCAATTTAATGTTTAATCACAGTAAACTGATTGAATTTGTTTGAAAATCTAATTAAATTTTGTACCAAAATAATTGATTTTCAAAAGGCTTTATATTTTAATTCATTTCATGCTCGTTCTTTTTGCACACAAGAAAATATTGGACTAAATTTAATAGCATTTCAGGAATAAAATACCAACACTATTTTATTCACTTCCAAAGGCCATTGACTATAATTAATTTACTTACCTAATGGACTCACTAATAGGATTAGTTCGAGTACGCTATTTGGTTCCAATGTGTATAATTCAACACAGTTCATTAATTTTATATACATTTTAAATACATTAGAATGTAAAGTGATGTTAAAAGAAAATCTATTAACATTTAGGAATTTAATTTAATATACATTAAAGTTTAGGTAAATATTATTGGAGATTGTGGACAGAGAATTAAATCTTATCATAAGCATCGCGAGATACAATGGTTTTGATTCGGGAATAATCACAAAAATTTTTAGAAAAACTAACTTAAGGACGACAATCCGAGATACCACATGTCTGTCACCTCAAAACAATCGATACAAGCACTTTATAAGCCTACTCTTTCACAGCGTTACCAAATATTTGAAGATGGCGCATTTCAAGTTTCATTGCGGCCCGGAAATTCTATAGAATCCCTTTTAGGAAACGCGAAAGATGAAGTCGAGTCTACCTGAAATCCAGGATATATGCAATAAATTATCGGGGTTATGATAAGAAATACATGGGTCAAACTAAACGGTCAATAGAAACGCGGTATATAAAACATATCTTGCACATTAAATTTAATTGGCCTGAGAAATGCAGTTTAGGGAAACACGTGTTAGAAAATAATCAGTATAATCGCGGGTTGTCTACATTTAGTCAAAAATACAAACAGTCACTGTAAATTAGACAGTTATGAGAGCATCTTTACAGACTGAGAGCTGATACCATATTCTGGCCTCTATGAGTTCCTGGAAGACACAACTTTTAAGAGAACCCGCAAGTGATTGTAGTCAATGCGGACAGGTTACTGTGGGCTCCTCGTAGGTCATAATTACAAAATAATACCCCTTAATGTAGGTATACAAATTAACCTAGTAAAATGAGTCCATCACTTGCATTTCGACATTTGAAGTAACCACATAGACCACGATAGAACGCAATCGTGTTATCTATGTAACTCATTAGAAATTCTAATTACCCTCTGCATTTCTTGGAATTGTTTGTGCTTTGGTGATTGTTGTGCAATGGAATTCCAGGAAGGACCTCTGTCCTCTATTCTTATTTATTTTTTTAATGATAATATTCCATAATAGTAATATGACTGCTAGGAACATAATAAAATTCGAATTTTTGCAAGTATTTCTTAATTTCTGGGACTTTTAACAACTTTCCCCCGTGATTCCCCATTTATAATTTATATGAATATAAATCTTGTAAAAAAATCATAAAGTATTATCATCTATAAATGTCCTCCACGCTTTCTATACTTCTACGCCGTCGTAAGGCACCCACAAACTGCGTCTATAAACCGGCTAAAATACAACTTTTTATTTCCTTTATAACTTATTCAGAGAATGTTAATTCACTAGAATGCACTTGTTTGACGTCTGTCTGTCAAATTATGAGGCGGATACGGAAAAGGTTCGCCACATAATTACACATAGTGCTTGAGCCCTTGCCATATCACCACGTTTGCTAATTATGACCGCTTCCCTTACAACTTGGAACCACAGTGTATGGGTCCTATATCGTATTCTGGCCTCTATGAATCCCTGGAAGATGCGACCCACTAAAAAAGTCCGTAAGTAGTTGCGGGGACGTTAATTAGTAAAAATATTAGTTTTACAGGCAAAGAAATATTGACTTACAGATGTTTTGTGAACACCAGTGTATTTTGGTTTTGGCGGGATGCGTGTGTGGAATTTTTTCTGTGTAAGCATTAACGCGAGTAGTTAATAATCTACTGATGATGACAACTTAGTTGTCGAGATGCGTACTCCGAGCACGAACGTTGATGCCGTAAGGGTTTTTTGCCTTTTTTAATTAAAGGGGTTTATATTTAAATACGTTTCATGCTCTTTTTTGTACATAAGAAAACACGAGATTAAATTTAATAACGGGTGGCATTTCAGAAATAAAATCCAACCACTATTTTCTTCACTTCCAAAGGCTATTTAACACAATTAATTTACTTACCTAATGGATTCATTAATAGGATTAGTTTTGAGTACATTATTTGGCTTCAATGTGTATAATTTAACACTTCATTAATTTTATATACGTTCTACATATACAGAGAATGTAAAGTGATGTTAAAAGAAAATCTATTAACATTTAGGAATTTCATTTATTATGTATTAAAGTTTCATTAAGGACATTCTTTCGTCGACAAGTCGGGAAAATCAAATTAATTTTCAATGTGTACGTGTCGAAACTATCAATAGTAAATGTAGTTTTAACTTGCGTAAGAAACTGACGAAGCTCTAAAAACCCGCTTTATAAAATTTAATTAATTCTTGATCGAATACATAGTTCCTTTTGTGAAGATAGAACATTTATGTAAAATATTGGGTAAAATTGTTCTAATTAAGATTTTCATTAGTAAAATGTTAAAAATAATCATCGAATAAAATCAAAAATATTTTTGTATTACAGTGAAACCTTCTTAATAGAATATATCGGTTAAAGGAATTAAAATCTCAAGAACAAGACCATTTCCCTTTAAGTATTAACAAAATTGTTCGGTTATAAAAATATCTTTTAATAAAATATATTGGGTAAAGAAATGGCTTTTCTAAAAACATTAATGCGATTTTGTCTTCATAAAAGAATAAATTCCTCTACCTGCTTAACTGAAGGTGAATGTAAACCAAAAGTTACTATGAATGTTTACTTTACTTTACTTTTAGAAAGCTATTATATATTGGGTTGGCAACTAAGTACTTTCGGTTTTGTAGTATAAAATAAAACACTTTTTTTTTAAACAAATCAATTATAATAACAATTAATAAATAATCAATTATATATTTTCCATTTCGCTCAATGACCTTTTGCCATCTTTCTTTCAGCTGCACGATTCCGGGCTCATAAAATTTCTGGTCCTTATCAGCAAAAAACTGAACCAGGTGCGAGTGAAGGTCATCGTCATTTGTGAAAGTTTTACCATTCAAAGAATTCTGCAAACTTCGAAATAAATGGTATTCAGATGGTGCTAGATCAGGGCTGTATGGGGGATGTGGCATCACTTCCCAGCCAAGCTCCAATAGTTTCCCACGAGTTGCCAAAGATGTGTGAGGCCTTGCTTTATCTTTGTGGAAAACTACACCTTTCCGATTTGACAATTCTGGCCGTTTCTCTTTGATTGCTTCATCCAGTTTTTATTAATTGTTGACAGTAAACATCAGAATTGATCGTTTAGTTCCTTGGAAGCAGCTCAAAAAAACACAACACCTTTGTAATCTCACCAAGCTGACAGCATGATCTTTTTTGGATGCAATTCAGCTTTCAATGTGGTTTGAGCGGGTTTATCGTGTTTGCTCCATGATCGTTTTCGAACTATGTTACTGTACAGGAACCATTTTTCATCACCAGTAATGATTCTTTTCAAGAAAGGATCGGTTTCATTTCGTCTAAGGTACATATCGCAAAAGTTGATTCTTTGTGTTAAATGAATTTCTTTCAATTCGTGAGATACCCAAATATCAAGCTTCTTAACTAGCCCAAGACATTTTAAATGTTTTTCAATTGTTGTGTGCGATACATGTAGCCTCTCCGCAACCTCTCGAACAGTTATATGACGATCCTCTTCAATTATGACTTTGATTTGGTCATCATCAACTTCAGTAAGCCGACCAGAACGTTGCTCATCTTTGAGGGAAAAATCTCCAGAACGGAATTTTTTATACCAATTCTGACACGTGCGCTCTGTTAAGCAATTAGCACCATAAACTTCACATATCTTTTTGGGAGCCGCAGCAGTTTTTTTCCTTTACGGAAATAAAATAGTAAAATATGTCGAAAATGTTCGTTTCTGCACTCCATTTAAAATTAACCCACAACTAATAGCTTTAATAAAAATCACGCACTACTTACTTCTGAAGTTACGTCAATGTGACTAGTAACATGCGACAAACGGTAAAGTACAGCACTAACATACGCTATATAAAAAATAAAGCAACGCTCTCTATCAGTAGAAACCGAAAGTACTTAGTTGCCAACCCAATACTACAAATTAAATTACATAAGCTTGAAATTTAATAAAAAAAATAAAAACTAAGAATATTAAAATTTTTCTGCGACAGACTCTTTCATTTTGGTCTATGTACGCATGGTGTTTATTATTATTATCGTACGTTTTGTTTAAAAAACGTTTCAGCAAACTCGTTGCATTGCGTCTGTAAGTTTATTTTGTTCAATTCTTAATTTTAATTCATTCGAAAGAAATATATTTAAATAATTTCCTTTCATTTTCTTGATGGACATGTCCGTCACATTTACAGCTAACGACAACACTGAATACGCATTTGAAAAGTGCTTTAGGAATATGATTGGAACAACAAGCAAAGTTCGAATTCTATCCCATTTTTTTGTTGCCTCCGAGGTTGACAATAACGATTTGTAACCTTTAGTGCCATTCCTTTTGCACTAATATGACAAGGAAACTCCATAAAACTTGTCGAACTGTCCACGCTTCCTAATATTTCACCAATAACTTCCGAAAGCAATTTTCTATTGTAAAGTTTCGTTTCCACTTTTGCACTTTTCGAATTTGCAAGACAACAGCCCCACACACACACACACCTACACACCGGCATACAGATTGCACTTTCGTATTAGACGCGAAATGTATAAAAAGAGAAAGTATTAATGTTACACGTGTTTGGTAACAACATGCACATTGTATTATATTCCATCAAATAATGGATATAAATTACGAATCACGTCAGCGTTTCTGGTTTTAGTGGAGTTAGCAAACTGTGAGGTAGCGCGCGGTACTCAAGTTGCCACACATCAATCAACATTTGAAAGATAGGAAATGAACATACCTAAACCTGTTCCCCATTTTATATCCCGGTTTCATGTGAAATGTTTTATTCTCTCTGTTATGTTGTGTTCGATATATTCGCGAATTGATTGACTTGCACGCTAGTACCCGCTTACATTTTCGATTAAAGGTATTTCACAACTGATTTAACAATTAATTTAACAAAGGCAACTCATTTTTGATGTTAAATTGAATGAACTTTAACTTGTTATTAAGCGGTAAATAAATCAACTCAATTTAAGAATCTACTTGGTCGAATTTCTTTTTTCTCGTTCATTTTAATCTTGACACCATCTGGTAAATAATTTATTTTAACAGCCTAATATTATGTTATCATTTCATATTTATGAATACACACATTTGATAGATTAATAAATAATTCACATTTAATTGCGTTCCTTTTAACTCTTGAATGTAATAATTTCGTTTTCGTATTCGTGCTGAAAATGTTTTAAGCTAAATGAAGCAGTTATTCCAAATTGTTTGAAATAATAATGGCCAAGTTATTTCTAAAGTTCATTGATACGAATAAGCCCCTATTTTTTATGACTTTACACACAAATACATGATAGTGTATCCGCCTATGACTATTTTCAAGCATATGTTTTGCTAAATTGGATTTCTCGGACCGATTAAACTTCATGCGCGCGATATATTCTTTGTTCCAAGTTCCTAAAGAACGTGTAGTTTAGTCGTTGTTTTGTTTATTACGAGGGAGCGTTTTTATATTCGCGGAATGAGCGGGTTGTAGAGAGGTTAGGCGCATTGTGTTCATGATTAGTATAAATACGAAGTTTCATTGTTATTAGACAGTTATCTTTAGCTATCGTCAACCAAGTAACATAATCAGGAGTGAAAAGTGAAATATGGAAAAAATCGAATATCGTGCCGTTATAAAGTTCCTTACCAGGCAAGGAAAATCAGTCGCGACCATAATGAATGAGATGTCATTGGTTTACGGCGACTCTTGTTCAGGAAAAACCATGGTGTACAAGTGGCATAGTTTATTTAAACAAGGAAGGGAATCCCTTGAAGACGACCCGAGGCCGGGCAGGAGCATTGAGGTGACCACGCCAGCACTTATCCAAAAAGTTGAACAAATTGTACTCGAAGATGCTCGACTAAAGAAGAAATAACTCGCAGAAATGGTTGGAATCCGATACAACAATTTTTAAAATCCTACACGATCATCTCGGCATGTCTAAGGTCAGCTGCCGAGAATGCTCACGCCGCCGCAAAGACAACAGCGCGTAGAGTGTTCGCGTGCATTTTTGGACCTCTGTAATGAAGACAAGGATGGTGTATTGAGTGGAATTGTTACTGGAGACGAAACTTGGGTTCATCATTATGAACCTAAGTCCAAACAAGACTCCATGCAGTGACATAAAAAGGGCACAGCACCTCCCAAGAAATTTAAAGTGTCACAATCAGCTGGGAAACTCATGGCAACGGTATTTTGGGACTCGGAAGGAATATTGTTGATTGATTATAAAGATAAAGGTATGTCTATAACCGGAGAATATTACGCTTCAATATTAGAGCAACTAAAAGAAGCCATTAAAGAGAAAAGACGGGGAAAATTGACAAAAGGTGTTCTGCTTTTGCACGACAACGCGCCCGTCCACAAGAGCCGCGTTGCGTTAGCTGCCCTGCATAAGGTGGGCTTCGCAATTGTGAATCACCCACCCTACAGCCCAGACCTGGCCCCGAGTGATTATTACCTGTTTCCGAAAATGAAAAAAGAACTGCGGGGTAAAAAATTTACTGCCAATGATGAAGTCAAGGAGGCAGTTTCAGCGTATTTTGCAAATAAAGAGAAATCATTTTTTTATGAGGGTATAAATAAATTAATTGAAAGATGTGAAAAATGTATCCGTCTTGCAGGTGAATATATTGAAAAAGAAAAATAATTTGGTTTTTTCATTGCCACCCCTTCTCCCCCATTCCGCGAATATAAAAACGCTCCCTCGTACAATCTCGATATTTTATTGCATAAATCCCCGATTCCTGATTCAACTCGGCTTTGTCATTCGCATTTCCTAAGACAGATTAAATAGAAGTCCTAGGCTGAAATGTAACTTGAAATCTGCGTTCTTTATAAACAAATCTAATCTTAAAACTACCACTTATACTAAAGTACACTCCCGCTTCCACTTATGGACCTTTTTTAACGGTATCTTCCAGGAACTCATAGAGGCAAGAATGTGTTACCGGACCTTTATCTATGTTTAACATATGTTTTATATTTTTCGCAATAAATATGCTCTCGTAGCTGTCCAATTCATAGTGATTATTTATATCTTTCATTATATGTAGGCAATCCGCGATTACACTATGATTTTCTAGCACGTGTTTCGCTAAACTAGATTTCTCAGGCAGAAGATTCATATGTTGAATCTAAGAAAAATCAGTTACCTAAAATAGGACGCTAAAGACGTGTTTAAAAGATTTCTAAGGCTAATAACTTCTGACCAGAAATATAAATTAAGTGTGAGTAATGAGAATATATTGTTTACACAAGATACACGAATTAGGTAATTCGATAAAACCAATTGTTTCAGGGATTAACTTATATACTTATTTAATTTCATGTTTAGTGAATGAATACAAAAATTTTCCATTTACGATGCAATCATCAGATCGGAGGCAACACTAACAGTGTTGCCAGTTCAAGAAATGTAAACGGTTACCCCTCGTAACACAAAACACATTCGACATGCCAAGAAACGAATAGATATAAAAAATGGTATTTTCTGCTATGCGATCGATGATTAAAATCACAGAAATTAATTAAAAATTTCTTCGCTGGAGGACTCGAACCTGTATTTGCCGTTTGCTAGACGGTTGCCTTACCAATTAGGTTAGTAAACAGTACAATTTCGAGTCTTAATACGCCATATTTGTTTAATTTTATTTTATTAATTTCTCATCGTGAAAAGCTTAATTATATATTTATAAGTAATTGGTAACATAAAAATATAATTGCATAATTAAAATAATATAGACAAATTGAGTTGCAAACAATAAGCAGTAAGAAAATAAAATACGGAAAGAGGTATTTTTACTATGTAATCCTAAAAATAACGCGGGAATTTTTATGTATTTCCTGCGAATGACAATTAAAAGTGTTGAAAATTTAAAATTCGCCAACGTCACTGTATCAGCATGCATCCATATAATGCCATAAAAAATTACATTCAACATTCGAACATATGCAAAAAATTGCCCGACATTTTTCCCGCAGAGAAAACAAACGATATTATCTGTATCTGACGTTCATAATAAAATAAAATAAAATTCCTTTCAGTGTGACTGCATAGCGTCGTGTAAAATGGACCGCTAAGCCCGGATGACATTCACCATTGAACATTACAATCAATCCTCTGCGCGCACGACTCGCCTAACAATGAACTACAATCGCCTGTGTATATAAATAAAAGATGCTACCGTTATATTACCAATATATACAATATATATATATATATATATATATATATATATATATATATATATATATATATGTACATTTTGTATATAAGAGACACCACCAGACGTCCTCACAATATCACAGGGATGAAACACTAAGAGGAGTTTCGGAAACGGCTGAATTCCCAGGACAATTGGAACCGCATCAATATAACTTAGTTGCTGTTTTCTATCCTTGATAAAGCTCTGCTGAAACCAGAAGGAAATTTGTGTGGGGTAGACAACGGTCAAAGTTAAACCTCCGAAATCTACGCCTACTTTACGATAAAAGATCTTTCCAAATTAAATGACAAAGATATATAGGAGAATATATTGTGAATAAAACTATCACAAAAGAAGATCTACAGCACAGTCTTCCATTGAATTCCAAATAATTGTATTAAAATTTCTTTCGCGCGATATTAAAATGATATTTTGTTTTTAGTAAGCGGATTATTTTGTAAAATTAAAGAAAAGTTTGTTAGAATATTTCAAAAAATTAGATTATTTGGAAATAAAATTCTCATCGTCTTGTTAGTAAAGTATTTTGATAATTGCTTCCACACTTGTGTATTTAGATGTTAAAATGAGCGACAGAAAAGACAAAAATGCTCGCATATATGATGAATTCATCGACGATACCAAAGAAATGGTGATCTTTGAACCAAAATTTGAAAAATTTTGCGAGCTAAATAATGGATGTCAGCTGTCGATCCACCGGGCTTCGCAATCTTTGACTTTCTTAAGCAAGTTGATGTCGAAACAATGTGACAATCCCATGGTAACGAATCTCTTAGGCTCCAAAGTTCGAGTAGAAATAACCAAAGGAAAAAGTCGTTGAGGTAGGTTTAAGTGCTCAAGTGGATGAAGAATACGTCTAAATGATTTAAAAGCGATAACCATAGACCAGGGGCTTCAGAAGGAGTCCTGATGGAAGTGGATCTTATGATAGTTATGGTGAATGAGGGGATTCTAACAGACATAGTGGCAGAGATGGTTTCTCAAAAAGGAGATTCATTCAGAGAAATACATATGTGAGGTGGTATGCTGAAGGAAAAAATCTGAAGATTCTGAAATATGAAAAATATGTCCAAAGTGTTTAAAATATTTAAGAAATCTCCATAGGGATTTGCCAAAATCAACGGAGTTAAGCTTCATAAAAGTTATAGTTTATCAATGCGCCTTAATTTATCTATTTATATGACCCAATTCTTTGTATATTCATCTTAGTTGTGCCATATAATAGAAGCATTTTGTTTTGAATCGAAAATAACAGAAATAGTTTGTTGCTTATTTTGCCTTGCCCCAAACTTCGTGAACTTCACTGAACATAATCTGGTACGTAGATTTCCGCGGTCGTGATCCATACTATCTTCTTCTGGGCTGGAACCGCGTCACTGGTATAACAGCCGACGTTTCGTTCCCATTCGTATGGAACATCTTCAGGGCTCAACTGCTACGTACGCGGTTCTAGCCCGGAAGCCCAGAAGAAGATAGTATTCACTCTACGTAACTATTTCATACCATTTGTGAATTTATTTGGTCCAGTCTAACTGTCATCCATCGACCTCTCGTAATTTCTGAACGTACAATTTCCATCTTATTTTATTTGACCTAATACGGGCCAGCTCTCGAGTTTCTAACAACAGCGGGGCTTTGCTTTGTTATTAATTTCTTAAAACTGATAAGTCGTTTTCATTTTGCTTCGCCAAATCACTAGTACCACCTCGTTAGCAGTACTGTAAGTTTGGTTTCGTATACAGTATAGGTAATGATGGTTCCTTCCGCCGTTGCTCTTCTATCAATTGTATGTGTTAATTAGTGTTGTCCGTCGTCGATAACTATTTTTTGTTTGTTTGTACCACGCTATTATTGAATTTTACAAATTAATTATCGTTTTTAAAGGAATACCTTTGGACGGGATGTTACGTCATCTTTTTTGCCCTCTTGGTTGTTGGTTAAGTTGAAAGGAACCTTCTGGAGACACTTTTGTACCCGCCGTCTTAGTGAGTGCACGCATTTGTAGCCGCCTTCTTTCATGGTGTTATTTTAGGGAGCACGGAAAATGCTTATTCCTACGACAATTATCAGATTTTGCTTTATCCAATTGACGTTGGGCAATGTCGAGATAGTTATTTTGGGAAAAATTCGAAGACCACGTGTATGTGGAAGCCTGTGACGCCATTTTGGGCTACCATCACTTGAAACCTTGTCAGAACCCTCCAGCAATCACCGAGGTATTATTATTAATTACAATTGTATTTGACGCAACTAATATAATTGTAATTAATGTAATGTAAAGCTGTCATCATCAGCAGATAATCAATCACAGTGTCGCACCTGGAACCGCGTTTAAACTCGCACAGAATAATCTGCACAACTTCCCCCTCTAACAACCAAACACACACTGATTTATTTAGCACACTATTTAGTATGTTTCTTAGCCTTAAAACTGACACATATAGTAAAGTTCACCTCCGCTTACACTTAGGGACTGTATAGATATAGACATAAGTTCACAGACTCACTTTCCCCACAATGATTTAGAAAATTATACGTCACACTAATCGCCCCTTTTAAACTATAAAAAATCAATTATCATTTTGGTGATGGCCAAGCAAATTTAATCATAAAACTTCTTGCAAGTACTAAACGAATTAGCTTATTTAGAATCGATTTTTCGTACTAACACAACTCCACATTAATATCTTTACAAGTGCTACATCAGAACGTTTTCAGTAAAATTTAATTTTCGATGCGTCTCATTTTAAATGTAGTTTCAAGATGTCGCAAATGTTAAATGTTTGAATGATTTAAATATTTTATACTCCTTTCCAGGGTCGGCAGACTGACTTTGCCTCTAAAATAGAGTTACCATTTCACTTTGAAATGCACCGAGCTTTTAGCAAACAGTATATCGATTTTGCTGGAGAATTTGCGGCATTGTCTATTTGCAAATTTAATGAGTGTTTGACATATTACGGAGTCGATGCGAAATTTTAGTTTACAATTGTATCCTGTTTATTTCTAAGTTCGGTCGACAAAAGGCACACACATTTGGAGAAATTTCTATTTGTCTATTGTTGCTGTGTTTATTTTGCGAACGAGAGATTTCATATCATGCATTTTGTATCATCCGCCCGCAGAGCAATGTTCTTTTTTGAACCGCTTTATTTTACAGGGCTTTTAAGAATTTAAAAGGAGATAAATTACTAATACTGATATAGGAGCTCCGGCAACTTCTAAATGTATTTTTAAACAATATATGGCAGTCAATAGTGGTCGACAATTTTGGAAAGTACTAGCTATTAATGACAATTTAGTTTCTTGGCTTCAATGTTCTTTTCTAATTCCATTAGACTTTTTCAAAACGCGTTATGAGCACCTGTTATTGTAAGGAAACTATAATATTTTTAAGACGTCGACTTTCCGATAACTCGGTGGTAATTACGAGATAAAAATTCACAATATTGAGAATTGTTTTAACAGAATTTCTGAACCTCTGTCTCATCATTAATACGTCTCTGATATGTGGTAAAGTTCCAGAATTAATAAAGCATGCGGTTGTGATAACATATTGATTCATAAGAAAAATGAGTAATAATTAACTCATTAACCTCAATCAAAAATGGTAAAAATCTCTTACTACATGTTCGTATTCTATACACGACACAAACAACTAAGTTGTCATCATTAGCAGAACGCTGAAATTACAAAATTTTGAATTATAAAACGAAAAATCGAAACCGGTTTTTGATTACCCAACTGGCATTCACCAGTTTATACGAGGGTAGCCGTTTATATTTTGGGATCTGGCAACACTGTTAGTATTGCCTTCGTTTTGATGATTGCATGGTGAAGTTTGTCATTTTTGACAATATATTTACCTTGACAGTTTTATTATCCGGTCGCTATTTCTATTGTTGACAGTAACTTGAAAATTTTATGTCAGCGAAAAAATGGAATTAACTCGCAAACATTTTCGTGCAATTATTTTTCAGTACCTTCGACGTGAATTATCTCAACAATAATGTATCGACGAGCTGAATTCTTTGGTGATTAAGTACCATTGAAAACTACAGTATATCGGTGGTATAGTGAATTCAAACTTGGACGGGGTTCTTTGGACGATGAATTTCGTGTAGGTCGTCCCACAAATGTTGTTATGTAGGAAAACATTAATGCAGTGTCTGAATTGATAATGCAAGACAGTCATATAACATACCATGAGATCGACGCATCTCTAGGTATTAGTTACACCAGCGTGCATAAGATCCTGCATGAGAATTTAGCCGTTAAGAAGCTATGTTCATATTGGGTACCACATAATTTGACAACCGCTCGAAAAAGGACTCGCGTGGATTGGTGCCAAGAAATGCACAAAAAAATACAATGGCGGTGCTTCAAAGAACATTTATAAAGCCATTACAGGTGATGAATCTTGGATCTGTACGTATGCGTCAGATAGTAAACAGAAGTCGACTGTGTGGCTGTTCCAAGATGAGCCAAAACCAACGAAAATTGTTCGCGCTCGAAGGACATAAAAACAAATGGTCACCTGTTTTTTGGAAAAACTGGTCACATTGCAACCATGCGTTTAAAGAGTTGTAGAACGGTCAATTCCGAATGGTACACAACTATTTGTTTGCCAAAAGTTTTTGAAGAAACAAGAAAAACAAACCGAAAACGACAGATCATACTCCACCATGACAATGCGAGCTCTCACAGATTGGTTCAAACAATTGAATATTTGACCGGACAAAACGGTTTTCTATGAGGAAAGAGGCTGTTGAAGCATTCAAAACTCATATTTTGGAGATACCGCCTTCACAGTGACAGCAACGCTTTTCAGATTAGTTTAAACGAATGTTGTGCATTGATTTTCAAGCAGAATATTTTGAAAAGCAATGAAGCTATTTTCGATAAGAAAAATTTTTTTTGTTTGCTATTCCCGAAATATAAACGGCTACGCTCGTATATTGTTTATTGCAATCTAGACATTTAATTCCGTAAATTCCCGATTTTTTGTTGTCCTCGACTTTGTCTTTTACATTTCCTAAAAGGGATTTGATGGAGCTAGTGGATCGAAATGTAACTCGAAAGACGTGCTCTTTAAAAACACTCGTCAAAAAATGAAATGGTGGGCATATAAATTGCTTGCGTCGATTACTTTGAGGTGACGTGTGGTAGCCCGGATTGTCTTTTTATTTGATGCTTCCCCTAATTAATCCATTGATTATTTCCGAATCGAAACCATTGTATGTCACAATGTTCTCAACAAAATTCAACTCTCTTTTGTATCTCACTTCTGTTAAGACGTTAAGCAAACGATTGATAAGAAAACTGCAAAAGCCATCTTTTATTGCATGTTGTAATTTGAACCCGCTTGATAAATCTGTATATCAATTCCTATTTTATGATTATTTCTAATTTCTAGAGTGTCTAAAAATGGTAAAATGTTATTGTTTTCTTTTCTACCGTAAATTTAATCGTCGGGAATTTTAGTTGTTAAGATTATATTAATTTTAATTAAATATTTTTCGTAGTTAACAGTAGATTGAACAGAATTCATTGTATTAGTGTGCGTAAAGATAGAAACTTTGAATCGACTAAGGAGACGATGTCCTAATGGCACTTACTAATCAAATTCCTTTCTCTGTTGTTAGTACTGGTAGCGTAGGTTCGTTAATCAGTTGACTTCTGGTGGTTTCAAGGTGAATCCACTGACACACATCTTATTTCGATTTTACGACTTATATTGCTATTAAACCACCATCTAAATGTCGTAATATATGACTCCCTCTACCTGATCAATGTGCCATTTATGGTTCTGTCAAAAACCATAAACAATTTTATTAGATCGTTTCGAATAAATTGCATGGCCGGTTACAAGTTAAATAACAAGAATTAAATATTTATTTAATTAAAGTTAATATAATACCAATAAAGGAAAAAGTAGTATAGCCTCTTTCTATTATAACTTATTTATTCAGTACATATGTATGTATATGTGTCCATATTACAGTTGTGCGTTTGTGTGGGTGTACATATACATGCATAAATTCTTTCACTTTCTGTAGATAATACTTTTCAACATAATGGATAAGAGTAATGTTCCTTAATGCTAAACTCGTAAATTTTTAAAAAAGTTGTTTGTGTCACGAAACCTTTTTCCTTTTTCCCACTCGACAGTTATCTACATAACACTTTAGTAATACAAAGTATCGCTCGCTGCTCGTGTTACAATTTTTTCTCCTTCTAAATCCTTTAATGGTTAGTTATGATCGCGTATTTTTTTATTAAACTCTTGAAAATATGTATATTTGTTACAATAGAACAAGAAAAGCCGCGTATTTTGTTTATATTTTTATATTGCACAAAGACTTACGTACACATAGAAAAACCTAAAATACATGAACTCGACTCTTTATTTATTAATAAGAGGAAGAAGTTCATTAAGAGGCAAAAAAGTACTTTTAATTAGTAAGTGCGATGTAATACTATCAAAGTAAACATAATTTACTTAATGGAACTAGCTTTTTTTTTAATTTTTCATAATTTCCTGTAACACAAAGAAGTCTCATCTCCGAGATAGCCTTTTGAATTCACCATAATATCTCGGTTAGAATTTTTTAAAAATAAATACGACAACTCCATAAGCTTATATCGGGTAGCGTAATGTCATAATTTGAACTGGCCGCTATTCTGTTATTAATGCAAAAAGGTGCTCTGTTTTCATAAAAAGTTTATTCGAAAGTGTAAAACTGATGACATTGATTAGAAAAAATTATATCGCTCGAATGACCACCTCCCGTGTTGATGCATAATTGCGCTCATTTTACGGCATTTTGAATTGTTGCTTGCAAAACATATGGCTCTAAATTAGCGATTTCTTCTTTAATGTTAGCTTTCAAGACGTGCAAGATTCGTGGATCGTTGTGGTAAACGCGAAATCTTAAAAAGCCTCAAAGGAAGAAGTCTAGTGCTGTTAGATCTGGCGATCTGGACAGTCAGTTCAGGTGCGAGCAGCTTTGTCGTTGTTGTCTTCACCTCTTACACGTCATTAAATCGATGTCATTTCATCTCCCTCTTCATTAGAGGAAACAAAAAAAGTCGCACGAAGCAAGATCGGATGAGTAGCGAGCGTGAGGCAAATGACTAATAAGGCTGTGTGCATAGGTGCATTGTCATGGTGGAAAAACAATTCCCTCGTCTGACACAAATCGGGTCTCTTTCGTCGCACACTGTTACGCACTCTTCTCATAACCTCCGAATAGTTTAACTATCTGACAGGGTGGCACGCTTTTCACTTAAGTCCGATATTACAAAAAAAAACGAAAATGTTTTTACAAAAAAATGCACTGTAATAAGACAACCTTATTTGGCGAAAAAGTCGATTGCACCGAACGCACAACAAGTTGGGTCACGCTCACCTAGCGGCAGGAATGCGTGCTAGGGAAGCGCCACCTATAGTGCTATCATTTCGGTTATTTTTGGGTACACCCTATTATATTGTCTAAAATATATTATTGTTACAGATGTATATACATGTGTAATATAAATAAATCGCCATATATGTATGTACTATATATGTATGTATATATATATGCCCAGACATGTACGATCGACTACTCTAACAGGTACGTACGTCAGTACTCTTATCGCATTACTTTACAATATTTTGCTACAATTTGTTGTAAGTAAATGTTGTAATTATTTAGCGCCATTTGAAATACTTTCTCATATTATGCAATTTTAAAATATTTTCTCAGTTGCCGGAGTACAGGTAAACTTTCGACTTTTAAATTGCAATGCAGAGCAACTAATATATGTGATAGAGTTTAAAAAATAAGTACTTTGATACGTAACACAACTATAGTATCTGTTTTTATTACAGATATTCGCTAAACTCGACCATCGTTATAACGAAGGACGGGGTTTTCACCAACTCCATATGTTTTTTCTGCACTAAAAAAATTTTTAAGCATGAACTAGGGTTAACTACTCACACATAAAGTTTCAAAATTTTCTAAGTTTTCGGATTGGGAAATTTTCCTTGTTAGTACTTGTAAATGAGCATGCAATTTGTTTGAAACGATCTAAAAAAATTGTGTATACTTTTTGACAGAACCATAAATGGCAAATTAGTCCGATAGAGGGAGCTATATATTCCGATGTATATGTTGTGACTTAATTGCAATACCAGTCGTAAAATAGAATTAGGTTTGTGCGTCAGTGGTTTGATCTTGAAACCACCAGAAGTCAACTGATTAACGAACCTACGCTACCAGTACTAACAACAGAGAAAGGAATTTTATTAGTAAATGCCATTAGGACACCGTGTCCTTCATCGATCCAAAGTTTCTATCTTTATGCACAGTAATACGAGGATAGTTTGACAAGTAGTGAGAATGAGTATCGTGCGGTGATTAAATACTTCGTAATTAAGGGTATGAAAGCTACCGAAATAAAAGATGAGTTACGGGAAACATAAGATGAATCTGCCTCATCATCCGCCACAATAAGTAGATGGGTAAATGAACGTGGTAGAACAAGCTGTGTTGATGAAGCGCGCTCTGGAGCACCCAAAATCGTGACTTCTAAAGAAATGATTATAAAAATCCATAATATTATTACGCAAGATCGGCGACTCAAAGTGAGAGAGATAGTAGACATGGTAAACATTTCAACAGAACGCGTACACCACATTTTAACGAAAGAGTTGGGCCTTTCCAAGCTTTCTGCAAGATGGGTGCCGCGATTGCTTACGACTGATTAAAAGTTCACTTGTTTGCGCGTTTCCAATGAGTGTTTGGACCTTTATAAGCGGAATTCGGTTGATTTTTGTAGACGATTTATTACTTGCGATGAAACTTGGATACACTACAGTACACCCGAAACTAAACAATAGGCGAAACAATCGTTAGAACGTGGTTCTGCACCTCCAAAGAAAGCGAAAACCACTTTATCGGCAAACAAGGTGATGGCATCAATTTTTTGAGATTCAAAGTGCATTTCGCTCATTGATTACCTTCAGAAAGGTGCCACAATAAACGGACAATATTATGCAGAACTTCTACAAAAATTGAATGTTCAGATTCGTGCTAAACGGCCAGGAATGGCAAAGAAAAAGATTCTGTTTCACCAAGACAACGCTCCCTCGCATACCAGCACAGTTGCGATGTCCAAAATCCACGAGTTGCATTTCCAATTAGTATCGCTTGCGCCTTATTCGCCGAATCTAGCCCCTTCCGACTTTCACCTTTTTCCAAAATTGAAAACGGCACTAGGTGGAAAGAAATTTTCGTCTAACGACGAACTTATCATTTTCGTAAATGAGTATTTTGCAAGCCTTCCGGAATCGCATTTTAGAGATGGCATAAGGGCATTGGAGCACCGTTGGAATAAATGTATTGCTCTTTTAGGGGAATATATTGAAAAATAAAAATTATTTTGTATTTAAAAAATTCGTCGCTCTTTTCCATTCTCACTACTTGTCAAACTACCCTCCTGTTCAATCTACTGTTAAAATTGTAATACTTAATGCATGTTAAATTAATGTTCATCAATATTACTAAAGCCAGTAGATTGTTTTTTTTTTGTGGAAATAACTGCTATTAATTTGGTAACTTGTTTGACATATTTCCAACTGTGTTCAGATATTAGTTACGTTCAGCAAATGAATGTATTTCAAGGAAAGCTTAGTGTATTTTGTGGTCGAGGAGAAAAAAAGGAAGCTAGATTTATCACCGGAGCAAATGAAAGTCGGGAAATATAGTCGGTTTTAGCACTACCCGGGAAATCTATTCTTAAGTGGAATGTAGTAAGAGGTTTTGACCAGACCAAGAACGGAGAGTAACGCCGAACCGCACCTAGAACGTCCGTCCTCAGCCGGCATTAATTACAAACAGCGAAATGTAGGAAATGAATGTCGTGGCTTCCTTTATCTCAGGCGGAGTGTTATGGTATAGCGTCTCTCGCCGCCTCGCCAGTGATGCCGTAGATGTTTACGTGGCCACATTTAGAGGTTGAGAGATTCATGTTAGGCTAATTTCAGACGCTTCGTGGTAGGATAATTTTACGGCTCCGTTCACGTTTATTGCTTGTTAAGGAGGGCAATTGTTACCTCTTGTACTTGTTTGCTTACCATATTACTATCTCGATGCCTTGATGGCATAGAAAGCAAATAGAGTTAATCAGATGTTTCGCATGTTATACTGGGCTGAATATTTCGTATAAACAGACACAATTATGTCTAGGGAAAAGGGATACGTTCATTTTTGGCACTGAAAATAATAAATATTGGGTTGTCAACTAAGTACTTTCGGTTTTGTATTATAAAAAAAACCCTTTTTTTAAACAAAGAATAGTTTTTAATCAATTATATATTTTCCATTTTGCTCAATGACCTTTTGCCATCTTTCTTTCAGCTGCATGATTCCGCGCTCATAAAATTTCTGGTCCTTATCAGCAAAAAACTGAACCAGGTACGAGTGAAGGTCATCGTCATTTGTGAAAGTTTTACCATACAAAGAATTCTGCAAACTTCGAAATAAATGGTAATCAGATGGTGCTAGATCGGGGCTGTATGGGGGATGTGGCATCACTTCCCAGCCAAGCTCCAATAGTTTCCCACGAGTTGCCAAAGATGTGTGAGGCCTTGCATTGTCTTGGTGGAAAACTACACCTTTCCGATTTGACAATTCTGGCAGTTTTTCTTTGATTGCTTCATCCAGTTTTATTAATTGTTGACAGTAAATATCGGAATTGATCGTTTGGTTCCTTGGAAGTAGCTCAAAAAACACAACACCTCTGTAATCCCACCAAACTGACAGCATGATCTTTTTTGGATGCAATTCAGCTTTCGATGTGGTTTGAGCTGGTTTATCGTGTTTGTTCCATGATCGTTTTCGAGCTATGTTACTGTACAGGACCCATTTTTCATCACCAGTGATGATTCTTTTTAAGAAAGGGTCGGTTTCATTTCGTCTAAGGCGCATATCGCAAAAATTGATTCTTTGTGTTAAATGAATTTCTTTCAATTCGTGAGGTACCCAAATATCAAGCTTCTTAACTAGCCCAAGACATTTTAAATGTTTTTCAATTGTTGTGTGCGATACATGTAGGCTCTCCGCAACCTCTCGAACAGTTATATGACGATCCTCTTCAATTATGGCTTTGATTTGGTCATCGTCAACTTCAGTAGGCCGACCAGAACGTTGCTCATCTTTGAGGGAAAAATCTTCAGAACGGAATTTTTTATACCAATTGTGACGCGTGCGCTCCGTTAAGCAATTAGCACCATAAATTTCACATATCTTTTTGTGAGCCGCAGCAGCTTTCTTTCCTTTACGGAAATAAAATAGTAAAATATGTCGAAAATGTTCGTTTCTGCACTCCATTTAAAATTAACCCACAACTAATAGTTTTAATAAAAATCACGCACTACTTGCTTCTGAAGTTACGTCAATGTGACTAGTATCACGCGACAAACGGTAAAGTACAGCACTAACATACGTTATACAAAAAATAAAGCAACGCTCTCTATCAGTAAAAACCGAAAGTACTTAGTTGCCAACCTAATATTTCTTAACAGATATAAACATGAAATAAATTGTAGCCTATGGCGTGGGCACCTTGGTATAACATCTGGGTACATAACTTAATTCAGTTACATTTCAATGGAGGTCGTTAGTTGTTATATATAGTTGAGTATGAGAGCTGGTTTTTTTTTAGAAACGTTTGACATCTGTCAACCATATTTAGTTACATTGTTTTGAATTTTGTACAACAACATTATTTCTGAGTTCATTGAAAGATGTCTGAATTTGTGTTAAATAAACAACATTTGCGGGAAGTTTTAATTTTCCGTTTCAATTGGAAGAAAAGTACAGCTGAAGCTCAACGATTGCTTGCAGAAGTGTATGGTGAATCTGCTCCAACAAAAAAATCATGTTGTGAATGGTATCGACGCTTTAAAAGCGGTGATTTCAGTGTTGAAGACAGACCGCGTCCACGTCAACCAAAAAAGTTTGAAGACGAGAAACTTGAGACTTTACTGGATGAAGATTCATGTCAAACGCAGGAAGAACTTGCAAAAACGTTGGGTGTAACTCACCAAGCCATTTCAAAACGTTTAAAAGCATTGGGACTCATCCAAAAGCAAGGAAACTGGATATCACACGAATTGAAGCTAAGAAACGTTGAAAGACAAGTTTGCATGCCGCAAATGCTGCTTGAACAGCATAAAAAGATGTCGTTTTTGCATCGAATCATTAGTGGTGATGAAAAATGGATTCATTACGGTAATCCAAAACGAAAAAAAATCTTATGTAAAGCCTGGCCAGTCGTCAACATTAACGGCGAAGCTAAATACTCATAGTGCCAAGGTAATGCTGTCTACTTGGTGGGATTCGACGGGTGTTATCCATTATGAGCTGTTAAAACCTTGTGATTCTATTACGGGCGAGCTGTACAGACAACAATTAATTCGTTTGAAGAGAGCAATGGCCGAAAAACGACCAGAATATGCGACTAGACATGAGTCTATAATATTCCATCATGACAACGCTCGGCCTCATGTTGCAAGACCAGTTAAAAACTATTTGGAAAACAACGGCTGAGAAGTTTTACCTCACTCGCCTTATAGCCCTGACATTATCCCATAGCAGCAGATACAGTTTTTCTCGACTCCACTCATAAATTTTCAGTAGGGTTTAAATCTGGCGATTGTGTCAGCCAACCCAAAACGCAAACGTTATTATCTCGAAGCAATATTTTCATTTTAGGAGAACCATGCTGCATATATGTTATCCTTCATATGCAACCATCTGAATGGCATTTCTTCCTCTAGATTGCATATGGTAGAAGCACTGTTTGCAATATGTTCACATAGACATCAGCATTCATTAAGAATTCTATCTTGTGCCCCACAGCATGATGTTTGAGCCTTCGAATTTTACCGTCTTTTTGGTGTACTGGTTTTGAAATGCTGCCAATGGTGGTCTTCGCATATGTTGTTGGTATGCACCGGAATTAAATAAAACTAATTTTGATTCATCGGACCACAGTACATTACGCCACCTTTTTTCATCCCATTGTACGTGTTCATGAGCGAACGACAATGTGCTTTGTATTTGCCTTTTATTTAATAATGGTACCGTCCTAGGCTTTCTTGCACGCAACTTTCCTTGAATCAATCTTCAGCTAATAGTAGAGGTGCTTATACAAAGGTGTATATCACTTTGAATTGCAGTTGAACTTATCAATGGTGCCTTCTTTGCACAAATTATGTTTCTGTCTTCTCTAGGGCTAGTTTTCACTTTTTCACCACGATTTTCTTTCACTTTTCTCGAGTTTTTAAAGTTCGCAATCATTTCACAGAACATGAGAACGTATTTTGTACAAACTTGTAGCTTTTGCCTCTGTTAAGTAGATCGAGTATAAGTTCTCTTTTTTCTGACGAACAATGTTTTGCTCGGCCCATATTAGAACAGAAATAATTAAAAGATTGTTGAATTATTCTACAACAGACGGAACTTTATACGTCTGTGTGTAGTGCCGCCAGCTATGGTCCTGATATTGTAATGCACAGGCAAATAACGGCGCATGACTACAAAACTCAGTAACTCCCCTTCATATTCGGTACTTTACCGGAAACCATATATGTTCAGAGATTTTAAATAATTTCTGTATAGCTGCATCAGAATTATTCCCTGAAAATGATATTTATAAGTACCAATTTAGGACTGCCATTTTCGTGCACATGACTGTATTATACATAACTTTGTTTTAATCTTTATTACACACAATAAACTCGTCTATCCATCCATCTATTACACAGTACACGTAGTGTCCACATGGCTCGGCGTATATCGTGTCCGCGATATACATGCCCTCTCGAGGGATACGCACACACGCAATTTTTGTCGGTTGGAAACATTATAAGAGCTGTAAAGGTCAGAAGCGCAGAATAAGATGAAACTTTATACTGTTGAAAGAGCCAGAGGCATTGCAAATTCTTCGTAAGAAATATATTAAGTTGAGAGCAGATTATTTTGCACCGTAAAATGAATTTCAAATTTTATTTACTTTTGTGGTAGCATAAAGAAACTAAGGAAGCAAAATTAACATTTCGTCGAAGAACGAACTAACATCAGATGTATTTTAATTTGTTTTGTTTAGAACTTTCGGGAATTGTATCCGATAGTGTTAATTAAAATTACAGTATCTCCACGCAGCTATTAGATAAAAATCAGAGCAAAAATATGAAATAATTTTATAACTTTCGGTGCTTGAGCGTATAATGTGGCGTTAAATTATTTGCGATAAGTAATTTCAGCTTAGGAAAATAAGTATTTTTTTCTTCTTATCTAATCAAAGTTGCAGAGGCAAACCTGTTTGAAACAAAAACGGTTAATTATAACTTTTCCCATTATTGCACTCCGTATAAAAAGAAAATTGCTTCGCACTCGTGAATCCAATTCCCGAGAATGATCCTCTCGACTCGGTCGGTAACAGATATCTGGATAAATGCAAGATCTCTTAACAAAGACTCTCCATACTCATGGATGGATAGTTTCTATGCTTTGTAAACTGACGGCGATACAGTTGATGGGTGTCAGTCACAGCGTGGAAGTGGGGGCTGCCTTTTAGTCTGATTTCGTTGCTTCGTGCCATTTTAGTTTGATCCCCCGTTCTTTAAACAAACGTCGACTGTAGGCTTTTTGATGTTCACACAGCTTCCTTCCTATTAGGGATTTATGCCGGAATAAATTTCCCGATTAAATCGCTTCATCCTACATACAGAGGAGAACTTTGGCTTTATTAATAGCCAATTATTAATAATAATTTAGGGCAATTAATTAATAAATGCGGATTTTTGCGATGTAAAATTCTTACGTTTAATAAAAGACGTCTTCAAACTCATTTAAAATTAATGATAGGGTTGAATGACAGAATAGCTGTTAGGTGTACACGCAATTTACTATGTTCTTTCTTTAATTTTGTGTACAATTTACATTTGGAAGCATTCGTTTTGTTTTTTTTTATCAATGCAATTTTAGCGTAATATTTACGTATAAATGCAGAAATTATAACATCTGCTTCTGTGCTTCCGGGCTGGAACCGTGTCACTGGTATAACTGCCGACGTTTTGTACCCACTCGTATGGGACATCTTCAGGGCTCAACTACTCCTACTGTCAGAGCAGTAGTTGAGCCCTAAAGATGTCAAATACATGGTGTTTCAAAAAGAATATACGTATTTCGAATGCATATATTTATTAAACTTTAAAACATAGGAATATGAAACTTTACACACATATTTACGAACCTATCAAGTTCAGATTACAGATATTCAATACGTCCTCCATCAGCGACACGAACAATATCACATCGATACTCAAATTCCTCCCATACTCGGGCAAGCATGTCCTTCGTCACTGGCAGTACGGATCCGGTTCTTCAACTCTTCCAGGTTCTGTGGGAGTGGAGGTACACCAACGTTATCTTTAACGAAACCCCACAGGACCGTGGAGCCCAGCTGAGGCATGATAAATCGCCAGCTCCTTGACGACCAATCCAACGGTTCGGTAGAGTTTCATTCATATATTCACGCACTTGGCGACACCAGTGAGGGAGTGCTCCGTCTTGTTCAAAAATGAAGTTGTCTTCGTGCAGCCTCGGAAACACTCAGTTTTGTAACATAGCGAGATACTGCTGACCGTTAACCGTGACTCCATCAAAGAAGAATGGGCCGTAAACAGATGATCGGGGTATCGCACAAAACACATTGATTTTAGGTGAATCTCGTACATGTTCAATGGTTGCATGTGGGTTCTGTAGATCCCAAATTCGAACATTGTGTTTGTTTACCAGACTACTAACTTGGAAAGTCGCTTCATCACTCAACACGATGCGTTTTGCGAAAGTGTTATCATTGTCAATAACATCATGAATCTCGTTACAAAATGCCACACGTTTCCGTTTGTCATCAGGACGCAGAGCTTGTAACGACTGTAACTTGTACGGCTTCATAACCAACCGACGTCTCAAGACACGCCAAATTGTTGTTGTAGGCATTTGTAACTCCCGACTGGCACGACGAGTTGATTTTGAAGGATTACGTTGGAAAGCAGTTTGAATTCGTGCAATATTTTCCTCAGAAACACGAGGGCGGCCAGGACTCTTTCCTTTACATACACATCCTGTATCTACAAACTGTCGATGCTATCTGCGAATGTTCCACCCATTCGAAGGATCAATTTGGTAGCTCAACCTGAAACGTCTTTGTACTGTAATCACGGAATTGCACTTCGCAAACTCCAGAACACAAAATGATTTCTGCTGCGGAGTAACCATTTTAACATATGACGGTTACCAAGAAAAACAGAAGACAACTGACATCTAGCGGCCATTAAATAAACTAGACTATGTATTCGTTTCTCCAACAGCCGAGCCGAGGCGCAGCGATCGAAAGTTTGGACAAAATAATACTTTGTAATACGTATATTTTTTTTTGAAACACGCTGTATTTACAAAGTCTGAACGTCGAAATAATATTTCCTGGAAAAGTCTTTACCACAGCAAACTAGATTAAAGAATTATATTTATTTATGGTGAGTTCGTATGTAAATTTTATAATTTGAGGAAATGTTTGATCAAACAAAACAATTCTGTCTTTATTTTCCCCAAAATAAATCACAAAATATTTCAAGTAGTTTATTGTCTTGGTCGATAATTAGGAAAATTCCATTATACTAGAGAATAAATCAAACACTTTATTTAAATTTCACCCTACATTACTTATTAACTGCGACTAATTTCGTCTGCTAGGACATTATCGAGCAAATGTCCTAATAGACGAAATTAGTCGCACTAAATACAATATATAATATACTGTGAAATTTAGACAAAGTGCTTTATTAATTCCCTAGACAAAATATGTGGTTGATTAACTTAATCACTGAAAGTTGATATACGAAGATATTTTGACAAGTAGTGAGAATGACATATAGATAGCGCTCTAATTGGTAAAACAAATGCACTGTAATTTAGGTTGCCTATTTATATGTTTACATTCCGATATTTAGATAAATCGGTTGATTAGTTTATTTTTGACAGCTGATTGAAGAAGAAGCAACACATCCTTTTGTTAAAATGGAAAAAGCAGGGTATCGTGCGGTGATTAAATACTTCATAATTAAGGGCATAAAAGCTACCGAAATAAAAGATGGGTTACGGGAAACATTAGGTGAATCTGCTCCATCATCCGCCACAATAAGTAGATGGGTAAATGAGTTTAAACGTGGTAGAACAAGCAGTGTTGATGAAGCGCGCTCTGGAGCACCAAAAATCGTGACTTCTAAGGAAATGATTATAAAAATCCATAGTATTATTACGCAAGATCAATGACTCAAAGTGAGAGAGATGGCAGACATGGTAAACATTTCAACAGAACGCGTACACCACATTTTAACGAAAGAATTGGGCCTTTCCAAGCTTTCGGCAAGATGGGCGCCGCGATTGCTTACGACTGATCAAAAGTTCGCTCGTTTGAGCATGTCCAATGAGTGTTTGGACCTTTATAAGCGGAATCCGATTAATTTTTGTAGGCGATTTGTTACTTGCGATGAAACTTGGATACACTACAGTACACCCGAAACTAAACAACAGTCGAAACAATGGTTAGAACGTGGTTCTGCACCTCCAAAGAAAGCGAAAACCACTTTATCGGCAAACAAGGTGACGGCATCAATTTTTTGGGATTCAAAGGGCATTTTGCTCATTGATTACCTTCAGAGAGGTACCACAATAAACGGACAATATTATGCAGAACTTCTACAAAAATTAAATGTTGAGATTTGTGCTAAACGGCCAGGAAGGGCAAAGAAAAAGATTCTGTTTCACCAAGACAACGCTCCCTCGCATACCAGCACAGTTGCGATATCCAAAATCAACGAGTTGCTTTTCCAATTAGTACCGCATGCGCCTTATTCGCCGGATCTAGCCCCTTGCCACTCCCACCTTTTTCCAAAATTGAAAACGGCACTAGGTGGAAAGAAATTTTCGTCTAACGACGAGCTTATCATCTTCGTAAATGAGTATTGCGCAAGCCATCCGCAATCGCATTTTAGAGATGGCATAAGGGCATTGGAGCACCGTTGGAATAAATGTATTGCTCTTTTAGGAGAATATATTGAAAAATAAAAATTATTTTGTATTTAAAAAATTCGCTTTTCTTTTCCATTCTCACTACTTGTCAAACTGCCCTCGTACAACCGCAAACTCTATAAAAATCGATTCAGAAAGGATACACGTTCCAAATTTTTTAATACACAAGAATGAGATATTTATTCAGTATATCACATACATGTAGATATTGCAGAAACACTATATTGGAGTAGCTCTCCTAATATAATACATAATGGTGCTCTTGAATGCTGCAATATCGCAAAAAATTTACATGATGGGCCTCGTTCACTAATGTTACAACGCCATGTGTGTCTTATTGCTCCATTATCTCAAGGAGATAGTTCTAGACTAATGGTTAAATTTAGGGGGGGAATTGTACAATCATCATTACATAAAAGGTATTCAAGGTGTGTGGTTCAATTTTCGTGTACGACGTATTGATGTTAAACTTTTATTAAGAGTATTCGGGGAAATTGCGATTTAAATGAAGAAATATGAGTATTTTTATCGCCGATGAGGAAGTAATGTAATAATCAGTAATTTAATTAAAAACGCACGTTTTTTGGCTTCAGTATATAACACATTTCGATGGAAAATTATTGTCTGGTTATTTATATAATATGAAAATGATTACTACAGCGAGAAATATGGTATAATTATTGAATAATTGATGAAACATGAAGCACCCTTTTAAGCAGCGTTTTCAGTGTTATCACAAACAGAATAACGTCACATAAATATGTAAAACATTAGATATACACAGTCTGTCGCAGAGAAAACGGAACTTTTTTAAAATAGTAATTCTTAGTGGCACCATCTATATACAAAAATATGCGTCGATAAGGTAGATCTTTCACCAATGCTATGTCAAAATATGAAAACATTAGCATCATTAGAAGCAGAGAAATTGCGCATAAAGTATCAGTGCCTTTGGCATTGGTCGAAAAGTGAGTTTTGAAGAAAGAGCAATATCAAGTTCTGTTTCAAACACGGTAAATCGTTTATTGAAACGCTTAATTTGATGAAACAAGTGTATGGTGATGCGTGTTGTTGTCACGTACGAGGATGTATGAGTGGTATAAACGATTTAAAAGCGGTTGTACGGACATAAATGACGATGAACATCCTAGCGCAAAAAAAAATCTGTGGTTACGGAAAGTAACATCGAACTTGTGCGTGAATTTATCAGAAATGTGCCAAAATTCTCATTGTGATACATGGGACTGGAATTAAATGTTCCCAAAGATTCAATTCATCCCATTTTGACACAGCATTTGAGGCTGAGTAAGATTTGGGCAAGGTTTATACCACACAAGCTACCTGAATTCAACATTATACAGCTTGATTAAAGACTCAAAAGAGATCGAAAACTTGAGGTATTCTATTGTAATTGCAGATGAGACGTGGGGTTTTCAAAATGATCCAGAGACCCAGTGTCAAAGCTTTGAATGGAAGCATCTAAGCGAAAAAACATGAAATAAACAAAACTATACATGTATATATATATATTGATGTTTGTAAGTAAAGATAGAATGAATGCATTTTGTTTTTGTGTTACATTCTTTCCATTTGCTTCATGGTTTCAAAATTTTGTTGAGTGTCTAAGTTTTCGTGAACGGCAGTGTACATAGAGTATGACAAAATAAATAAATAAAAGCACTACGAAAATAAACTAGCATTTCAAGTGGTATTTGGCGAATAACGCGAGTAATATTGGCTTCCAATTGCTCAGTCGTAGCCGGCGAATTCATGTAGACTTTGGACTATACGTAGTCCCAAAGGAAAAAGTCTACAGGTGTGATATCACATGATCTAGGTGGCCATTGCATAAGTCCATTACGTGAAATTAAATTTTCACGAAATTGTTTTCGCAAGAAAACCATTCTTTCATGATCTGCGTGGCAAGTAGCGTCGTCTTATTGTCACTAAATGTCGTCGAAATCACGGGCTTTTAGGCAGTTAGTCCGTTATCATGGCTCCATAACGGACGTCTTTTACAGTTATGTTGCGGTCGTCTTTAATTTTAAGAAAATATGATCCGATGATTCCACTTGCCAGTAAACCACAACATAATGTGGTTTACGGGCTGTAATGGCGTAATGGCTACTCCTGAACTTCTTTGTGTTGGTCTTCACTCCAAATATGACAATTGTGCTTATTGGCGCAGCCATTCAGCCAGAAAGGCCCTTGTCGCTGAACAAAATTTTGGTTGAAAACAGTGGATCTTCTTCAAACTTTTCGAGAGACCAAAAACTGAAACGGTGGCGATTCGAAAGGTCGGTCGCTTTCAATTCTTGAACGAATAGAATTTGGTATACTTCTAAACAACGATTCTTACGTAAAATACGTCAAGTTGTGGCATACGACAAGTCAAACTATTGAGATCTACATTGAATCAATTCTTCACCATCGCTTACCATCGCTATATTTCCTTCACTACGTGCTGGATGTGGTTTATTTGGTCGCCTAAATATAAATATAAATTTCTCGATAGTACAGCGAATTGTGCGTTTGCTGGGCCGATTGCGTAAACCATAAGTTGCTCTGAGCACACGAAACACATTGCTCGTGGAACACTGATTTTCGTAATTCAGCTGAATAATTTGTAGACCTTGTGCCGGGCTCAGTCTTTCCATAATAAAATGTCACACAATACTTAACTAAAATAGCTCGAAAGTTTGGTACGACTCACGCTTTATCTGTCAAAAAATCGCTATGGAAAAAAGTACATCATAATGAATCACCTCATTATACAAGGTTTGTTCAAAAAGAAAGATGAATTTTGAATTTTCGCGCGCTGTGTACATTCGACTATCGAAACTTTTTTTTGTTATGTTGGTACACATGTGTTAGTCATATGTTGACATTACTAACCAATTTGGATTAGTAGTTTGTTGTTGACAACTGAAAAGCTTAGTCACGTTTGTGTGTGTTCTTCGATTTTTGACTTTTGAAAAAAATGGATCAAAGAGTATGTATTAAATTTTGCGTTAAAAATGGAATAAAGTGCTCCAAGGCACATGAAATGTTAACTGTGGCATTCGGCAAGTCCACTTTGTCTCAAAAAAGTGTTTATAAGTAGTACAAGCGCTTTATAGAAGGCCGAGAAAATGCACGCCAAGTTCGGTCAAATGTGAAGGTTTTGCTCACTATTTTCTTCGATTACAATGGCGTGGTGCATCATGAGTTCTTGCCAACAGGTCGTACGGTTAATAAGAAATACTAGGGAGCGTTTTTATATTCGCGGAATGGGGGACAAGGGGTGGAAATAAAAAAACCAAATTATTTTTCTTTTTCAATATATTCACCTGCAAGACGGATACATTTTTCACATCTTTCAATTAATTTATTTATACCCTCATAAAAAAATGATTTCTCTTTATCTGCAAAATACGCCGAAACTGCCTCCTTGACTTCATCATCGGCAGTGAATTTTTTACCCCGCAGCTCTTTTTTCATTTTCGGAAACAGGTAATAATCACTCGGGGCCAGGTCTGGGCTGTAGGGTGGGTGAGATTCACAATTTCGAAGCCCACCTTATGCAGGGCAGCCAACGCAACGCGGCTCTCGTGGACGGGCGCGTTGTCGTGCAAAAGCAGAACACCTTTTGTCAATTTTCCCCGTCTTTTCTCTTTAATGGCTTCTTTTAGTTGCTCTAATATTGAAGCGTAATATTCTCCGGTTATAGAAACACCTTTATCTTTATAATCAATCAACAATATTCCTTCTGAGTCCCAAAATACCGTTGCCATGAGTTTCCCAGCTGATTGTGACACTTTAAATTTCTTGGGAGGTGCTGTGCCCTTTTTATGCCACTGCATGGAGTCTTGTTTGGACTCAGGTTCATAATGATGAACCCAAGTTTCGTCTCCAGTAACAGTTCCACTCAATACTTTGTCTTCATTACAGAGGTCCAAAAATGCACGCGAACACTCTACGCGCTGTTGTTTTTGCGGCGGCGTGAGCATTCTCGGCACCCATCTTGCGCTGACCTTAGACATGCCGAGATGATCGTGTAGGACTTTAAAAATTGTTGTATCGGATACTCCAACCATTTCTGCGAGTTGTTTCTTCTTTAGTCGAGCATCTTCGAGTACGATTTGTTCAACTTTTTGGATAAGTGCTGGCGTGGTCACCTCAATGCTCCTGCCCGGCCTCGGGTCGTCTTCAAGGGATTCCCTTCCTTGTTTAAATAAACTATGCCACTTGTACACCATGGTTTTTCCTGGACAAGAGTCGCCGTAAACCAATGACATCTCATTCATTATGGTCGCGACTGATTTTCCTTGCCTGGTAAGCAACTTTATAACGGCACGATATTCGATTTTTTCCATATTTCACTTTTCACTCCTGATTATGTTACTTGGTTGACGATAGCTCAAAGACTAACTGTCTAATAACAATGAAACTTCGTATTTATACTAATCATGAGTCGCTGCACAGGCCACGCCCCCAATGCGCCTACTCACCCCTCTAAAACCCGCTCATTCCGCGAATATAAAAACGCTCCCTCGTACTACAAGGAAGTTATGCAACGTTTGCGTGAAGCAATACGGCTCAAACGATTGAAATTGTGGAAAAAATCATGGATTCTGCATCACGATAATGCACCAGCTCACACATCAATGCTTATTCGTGATTTTTTGGCCAAAAACAATACATTAATCATGCCTCGACCACCTTATTCACCAGATTTAGCTCCCTGCAACTTTTTTCTATTCCCAAAACTAAAAAGACCAATCAAAGGAAAGCGTTTTGCGAGCTGATGGCCATACTGAAAAGCGCATTTCAGAAGTGCTTTGAGGATTGGAAGAAGCGCTGGCATAAGTGCATTATATCTGATGGGGATTACTTTGAAGGGGACAAAATGAATATTGATGAATAAATAAATACTTTTCAAAAGAATTCAAAATTCACCTTTTCTCAACTTCGTAGATGTAAAAAATATATTCAAATCTATGCTAACGTGTGTGATATGGAAGTATACGTTTTAAATTTCATGTAGTTGAATTTTATTTCGTTGAAACTTTAAAATTTCAGAGTGGTATAGGTTAACTACTAAGTACCGAAAATTTAGTTAGAGCTTCTGACAAATTATTTTTTCTTTTTAAAAGAATTTTTGAAGTAGTACTTATGAGAAAATCAAATGTTCATAAATAAATTATAATAATTACTATTAAATTTATAAAATATAAGTATTATCTGAATCTATATTTAATTATTGAAAGGTGCAAGAGATGTAATCAGATAAAATACGATATTGGAAACAATTTTGAAAACGTGTAGATATCACGGAACGGATCGTGGAAATGAAACATTACGCCTCGCGTTGTCACAGATCGTACAAATATCGACATAAATCAAGGATCCGAGCTAACAAAACACCACCGGACAAAACTCGAATGCCAAGTTAAATATTCGTTATCAATAAAAATTGATGTGGCTTTCAAAACCAAAAAAAAAGAGACGTCGAAAAAGAGGTTGAATTTTAACCGAAAAGAGCTGGGAGGGGAATAAAAATATGTTTTTTTTTATTCTGGTAATTCGAAGCGCAGTCATCAATAACATTAATAAATAGTTGAAAGCCAGATATTCAATTAATCGTCGGATAAAATTGAATAATAACCCGTACCAAACAAAAAAGTATTCATAACCAGCTGACATCTGGATCATGTAAAACAGGGGGGACAATAAAACAATAAATCATCGAAAAACGTAGACTAGATTTCCGTAGGACACATGTCAACTTTTATAAAATATAGCTTTGCCGGGGTTCTGTGCTCGTGCACGTACAGTTTACGCTTCCAATTGTGAACTTATTCTACCTGAATTTGACTTTGCGGACAGGTTTATTATATCCGGTTTAAACTTAATTAACAATTACTTTGTTCGTTAATTCAATTATAGATAGAAACCGGGCAAATCCATAGAGTATCGTAGGTGGCGTTGACAGCTTTGTGAACCTCAGGTATCTAGATCTGTAATAGCTTTGTTATGTGAATGTGCATGTTCCTGGCGGAATGTTAAGGGAATGGGGGAAGAAAAGCACTCTTGGACAAGAGCAGATAGATGAGCCTGCGGTGCTCTATGCACTGCTGCATTATTATACTACATTAACCACTAAGCAATGTGTACACCACTAATGGCATATATTACTGTACGCTGTGCTAGTTTGCATTCCAACAACTAATAACTGTTACAATGTAAGTACCGTATTATTTATTCAAGCCTAAATACTTCGTTACGGAATCATAAATAAAAATTTTGGAGTGTTGTGATTTAATTGGATAACTGCATTCGAATTGTACAATCCGCTAATTTACTTGCGTAGTGCTTTTATTTATTTATTCCGTTATACTGTATGTACACTGCCGCTCACTGAAATTTGGACACTCAATAAAATTTAGAAACCATAAATAAAATCGAAAGAAGGTAACACAAAGATAAAATACACTCATTCTATCTCTACTAACAAACATCAAAATATATATATATATATATATATACAAAGGGTACTAGGAAAGTTTTGCAATATGACGCAACAATGAATCGCAGGAAGCTGCTTGTTGTTGCATGTTAAGATATATTCATACGTGCATAATAGCCGCCACGTCATGTCGATGGGCTCAGTTATTTATTAGCAGTGAGGGTGTAAAGTGCTTGCGATGGCATCGTGGTCACAAAATGAGATAAGGGAAGTTTTGTGTTATAATTTCGTGCGTGATTTAAACATAGACCAGTACTTCGAAGAAATAACTCTTGCACTAGGTGATGTTTGTCCACATCGCGCAACGATATTCAGCTGGTATAGAGAATTCAAAAGGGGAAATTTAACTGTGGAGAATGCTGAGAGGCCGGGAAGGCAACGAATGTCAGTTACGGAGGAAAATGTTTCTACTGTGAGGAAAAGCTTGGCGAAAATAGACGAGTGACTTACCAACAGATGGAGTGTACTTCAGGCCTAAATGCACCAGCAATTCGTTCGATTCTGCATGATCGTTTGCACGTGAAGAAACTTTGTTCTCTCTGGGTGCCGCATCGACCAACTGAAGAGCAGATGACATGACGCGTGACCTGGTGCCGGGAGATGCTAAAAAAGTTTAATAAGGGACAATCTCGGTATGTGAACAATATTATGACAGGTGATGAGACTTGGCTATACTATTACGTTGTGCCGACCAAAGCTCAAAACAAAGTTTGAGTCTTTGATGATGAGGACACACCCGTAGTTGTCAGAAAATCCCGATCTGTAAAGAAGAAAATGTATTTTTAAAATTGAGTGGGATTGTGGAACGCGTCGTTCTGGACACACAGAAAACAGTCACAGCTACGTGGTATACTGAACAGTGCCCATTTAAAGTCATTGGATCTATGAAGAACCTACGGCCAAAGTCAATAATGGACACCTAGTTCCTCCAACACGATAATGCTCCAGCTCACCGCGCCAAAGCCTGCACCGAATATTTGACGACGATAGGATTGAAACTTCTCGAGTACCTTCCCTACAGTCCAGATCTTGCTCCCTGCGACTTTGTACTGTTCCCACATGTGAAAATAAAGCTAAAAGGAAGGCGGTTTTCCAGTGATGAGGACCTTCCGCGAGCTTGAGAGAACGAGTGTGCTTCACTCCCTAGTGAAACTTGGTAGAACTGGTTTTAAGATTGGTTTCGGAGGATGGAGAGGTGTATTGAGTGTAGAGGAAATTACTTTGAAAAAATTAAATAAACAAAGCTGTATTGCAAAACTTTCCTAGTACCCTTTGCATTGTTGTGGGAAGTACCGCCATACAGACGCAGTAGCTCGAGGAGTGCAGGCTGTCTAGACGACATGTTTTCCTTTTATTTACTCTAAATTAACGAATGAAATTATTTCGATATTTATTGAATGTAATACTACTTTATATGAACACTCATCTACTTTTTTTGTGGAGAAAAAAAGATTAGGGAGCTACTTTATGAAAAAGGAAAGCGTTCTTAATGGATTATATTTACACAATTTATTTTGATTCGGGAAAGTTCGCAAAAAAGCAAATGTATCAGCGTTCGTGTTATTAATGAACCCGACACAACACAAAAAAGAAGTCTCGGTCCATCCCGTCCGCTCCTTGAGTAAATTTTATCCTTATCAGACCGACCGCTTTTATTGGACTTTTTACGGCCCTTGCTATCTGTTAATCAGTTTCCACAATAAAACGGAACTATATTCCCGCCAAGAGCGACTAGCTTCACTTAATTATTCCAGGTCGTGATTTTATTTAAATTAACTACAAAGGTTTTTACGAACGTCGAGGATGTTTTCGAATGAAACTCTCCCCCTGCCACATTTCGGCGCAGATAGAGTCGCAACAAAGTAATCTCTCCTGTCGGGATCCAGTTCGCTTTTTGCCGATGTATATCATCAATCCTTTCTAAGTCTTTCAATCCAATCGTTGTTAGGACATGTTTCACTACTCAAGCTAGAAATCCTGGTATCTGTGCTCGCGAAATATCGACCCGTCTAGTTACAAAAATAACTACTTGAATCAGGTCAAGAGCAGCATGCTTAATCAGAGTACTCGTTACCGGTATCAAGACAACGGAAACGGAACACGGAATAGTACGATTTTTTTTTTGATCAGGTAACGATTCCATATAATTAGAAGTTACAATAATGACAAGTGCATATCTGGTCCGCTGGATAGATTACGGGTCAAGTGATCGGTTATCTTTCTACCGCAGTAGCGGTTAACATCATTATGCACAATATTATACGAGGGTAATTGGATAAGTATCTGGTAATTAAATTAGCCTAAAGCTCAGTTTTGATCAATATTTTTTCAATTACACATTATTGTATTTTCCCGGAAAGATAACCCTACATATTTCTTTAATAAACAGACTGTAAACAGCCTACAATATACATATATTCATATATTTTATTCATAGTATTAAGTTTTGTCGTCGCATATCCCCTTCCGAACTCATAATCTTTGTCTGGGCTCGGTGAAATAGGAAGGTGATAGTGTGGTATAATAATAATAATAAGTCTTTATTGTCCAACAGATTGTTACAATCCAATAACAGGACAGTCCTGCCTGTTCAATCTGAGTCGAAAAACTTAGGGGTTGTTTTAGACACTCAACTGAGATTTGAAACGCATGTTCTTCAATGTGTTAGACGTGCCTACGTCAATTTAAAGTTAATATTCCCCCATAGGCACTGTCTTGCGATTGACACCAAGCGTAGCCTGTGCGACTCGTTGGTGTTGCATTTTTCGTTTGGCTGTGAGTTGTATGGTCCATGTTTAAATGCTAATTCTGTCTCACGTATTCAGACAGTCCAGAATTCTTGTCTCAGATTGATATTCGGTGTAAAGAAATTTGACCACATCACGCACAAATTGAGTGTGGCCGGATGGTTAAATATGAGAGACAGACGAACCTTGCAGATGGCCACTCTGTTTCATAGAATCGTGATGTGTGGGCGGCCTGCGTGCTTATATAATAAAATTATATTTAGAACGGATGTGCACACATTAAACTTGAGATTTAGGGGCACACTCACTCCGCCTGTGCATAGAACGACATTATATGAGCGCTCGTATTCGTATCAGATTGCCAAGGTCTACAATGCTGTGCCTAGTAAATTTAAGTGCTTCTCCCTTCAACGTTTTAGATTTCTCTTGAAGCAGGAGTTGTTGTCCAGATAGCTGTGTGTTGTCTTCGCTTCATCTTGACTTAATTATTTGAGTTCAATTTGTTGTGTATCATTGAAAAGTTTTTTTTTATTTTTTTTTTCTTTTTTTATTTTTGTATATATTACTTATATTTACTTACAGAATTTTAGGTTAAGTTAGTTTCTAGGCATTTTCTTTTTGTCAATTTGTTGTTAGTCTCAGGGTGCCATAGGAAGAACAACTTTGTTTGAAGTTGATATGCACCCTGTGATTTTCAGGGGGGGGGGGGAAGAGGGAAATAAGAATTATTGAAATTGTATTTTTGACTTATTGTAAGGTTAAATTTATATACTTCTTTCTTTTGTTTTTGGAAATAAACTATTATTATTATTATTATTATTAAACAATATAAAAAAATACAAATCATCAGATAATCAAACAATAGTAACCTAATTAATGTTCACAGCGCATCAAAAAGAAAAAAAAAATGAAAATAAAGATATAAATGAATACAAATATAGTCATACACACACACCCATAACTAAGAAAATTAGGAAAATTAAGACAAACGCGCCCTAGCGACAGCCAGTATCTGCCCCAAGGAATCAAAATTTATATCGCATTGGTCCGACAAACCGTTGAAGGCCCGACATGTAACTGGTAATGGGGAGTTGAAACCAATATTGGTACTAAATGTTTCGTTATAAAAGCAATGGCTATGTCTAGCCGACACTCGCGATACCATAAAATTAAGCTGAGACAGCAAATGAGCACAGTCTATATTTCCTCTAACCAAGTTAAATACAAACTTTATACTGTTTAATTACCGTCTGATTTCCAAGGACTCCATTTCAAACTTATTTAGAAGAAAAGAGCTCTCGACTCCTTGCGGAGGACACCTCCCTCCCCCCCCACCCTAAAACACAAGAACCTTAAAAACCTTCTCTGAACTCTTTATAATGCATTTACACGAATAAAATTTATTCAGATTTGTTAGAACCCTTGAACAGTATGTTTGTGACAATACTGTTTTAGTTTAGCGTCTTATAGTTAGATTAGTAGTGCTCCAATTTCATACTTTCTATTCTCATAGTGAACTTATGCGTCATGAGCAACGCGAAAGATATTACAAACAGCAAAAAAGTTAAAACAGAAACTTTATTAGGCATCGATTTGCATTCTCAAAGCGAAATTGCAAAAAAAGTGAAGGTTTCACGACAGTGGCTAGAATACCAACACTTATCTAAGAAAATTCGTCCATAAAGAAAGAATTATTGGTATCGCTTTACAAAATAGACAGGCTTCCATCAGAAAGTTGGTACGTCTTCTGCAGTTCACTCGTATATTTGTGTGTTCCCTGAGTTAGACGAATCTGTTACAGAAAGGATCGAAGAACAGGATACTTAACTTGCGAACACGTTGGAAGCAACCATTATTTTTGATATCCCGTTACAACCACCTCGTTTGTTCATACCAGGTTGTATTCTTTGCTGTGAGCTGATATTCCACCTTCAAGAGGCGAGACTAAAGCTCCACGTTATGGAATATCCTAAGATTTACATTTTCAATTTTTTAATTTGATTCAATTAGTGGGAAAGAAGTCAACAAACAGTCTATTATTTAGTTGATATAAAGAATTATATATATATTTCCGGCGTGGAATTTAAATCTGTCGATCATTTCTTTTCAAAAACAAAAAGTCTTGACATGTACTAAGTTCAAAAGAAGTTTTTAAAAGTTCCAGAACTTTAATTTGAACTCCTAGTTTATTCGTTGCTTTATTGTTGACTGGCGCCGAAAGTACCACATACTTCTACGATATGACATGTTCTCTTTTTGTTCTTTGATCTTTCTCGAGACAGGTTTTTCAACACAAAGTCAATTCCCTTTGTTTAATCAACAGGCATTGACCGAAACATTCCAGATTGATCATGTGGAGTTGGGTGCTTGACTAATTTTTCCCGCCAAACTTTTACTTACCTCTGGGGACGAATAATGTGATGTAAAACAGCCGGATGTCATTCAAATATTGACAAAAACACACACTAGCACATATTTATATTTTTGTATAATATGTAAATGAAATTATGAATTATTTATATATGTATATATAAATATATACAGAGAAAATCCACAATTCGACTTTGACTGCGTGTGGGATTTAGATGTGTCGATCATTTACTAAGTACAAAAGAAGTTTTTAAAAGTTACAGAGCTTTCATTTGGACCCCTAGTTCGTTCGTTGCATTATTGTTGACTGGTGTCGAAAGTACCACATACTTCTACGATACGATGTGTTCCCTTTTTGTTCTTTGACCTTTCTCGAGACAGATTTTCAACAAAGGATTAATTCTCTTTATTTAGTCAACAGCCATTGATCGAAACATTCCAGACTGATATCATGCAGAGTTAGGTTGTTGGAGATATTTAGCCTGTGCTTGACTAATTTTTCCCGCCAAAGTTTTACTCATCTCTGGGGACGAATAATTTGGCGTTAAACAGCCGGAAGCCACTCAAATTTTGACGAAAAACACACAATAGCACATATAATGAATGAACATTAAGCCAGTATATTACTTCCGCAATTCTAATATTTTCTTACCGACTTGATTACTTTTTATTTATTAAATTTAAGCTATTCGAAGCTTAACTTTTTTGTCAGCCTTGGTTAAATTAAATGTTAAGGATTTCGTAAAGAATTAATTATTTTTTAAAGTTGATCGTAACATTATAGTTAACTTGAAACATCACTAAGGTTGGTCATAAATTTTACTCTCTACAGTGAAGCTTTTTTTATCATACGCTACATAACAATTGCTCTTAATAATCTCTAACTTAGTTTTTGTTTTATTTCAGGAAAACCATTTCCCTTTAATCGAACGAAAGTTAAAATACGAGTTCGACGTTTTCCTTCCTTTATTGATAAATATACGGATTAGAGAAAAAAGACAATGAAAATAAATTTTAAAATCTGTGCGGAAGATAAAAATTTAGTTCTCCTCGAGAATAAGGAATAAGGTCTACCCTTCTTTTTCGCATTTCCTTTTCAAGAGAACCCACAAAGTAATTTCGAACTAATCGGTATCTTTTGTCCCAAGGCGTTATCCCAGCGTTCAGATGTGGTGCTAATCGACATCACCTGGGGAGTCTCGAAACGTCTACACCCCGCCCCGGCATCGGTGGAAACCCTCGCAGGCTAGGAAGCACGGTATCTCTCCCACATGTGGTCTCCTCTCTCCTAGAGAGGCGCGGATAATTTATCTTTTGTTTCGTCAAGCGTGCTCTGCGAATGAGTTCTTTTGTTGTCGGCACGTTTTTGTTTCTCGACGAGTTTCGAGATCACTAGATCGCAACCATCTTGATTGTCTTTAATTTAAACGTGATTACCGCGTATTAAAATAATACGACATGAAACCCGGAAGAGATGATAGATTCGATATACAAGAAGTAATTATGTTTCGTTTAATTCCTTTACTATTGGGACGAGTTTATCAACTCCCACTGCTTGTTTATTAGGTTTACTAAACGCGATACAAATTCGTGATAATTAACAACTTCTTAATGAAGGTTATGAAGACATCGAAATTTGATTGTGAAAATTTTGGAAGGTTAATTAAATGCTTTAATTGGCTATAATTCATGCATTTGCTTTTACATTAAGCATATGCTTTAAAAAATATGCATCCTGTTAGTTCTAGATGCAGCTGCATGTACTGGGTGGGCCAAAAGTCACCATGGGGTTTAAAAATTTAATAACTTTCGCGTTTATGTACATATTTTTTTTTCAGATTATATAAATAACACTTAGAGAATAAATAATGGAGAGATTCACAACTGAACAAAGAACCAGAATAATATAATTTTATTATTTAAATCAGCGATCAATCATTTTAACGCAAAGAGCATATCGTCGACATTTTAACGTTAGAATGTCGCCCTCTGAAGCAATGATTCGTTACTTAGTTCATCGTCACCACCAACATGGCACTGTAAGAGATTTGCCTCGAACCAGTAGACCACGTTTAATTCCAACCGCGGAAAATATTGAACGTGTAGAGCAAAGTGTTAACGAAACACCAGAAACACCTACCCGAAGGCGTTCTGCTCAGCTAGGAATGGCTCGTACGTCATTACGGCGCATTTTAAAAAAAGATTTACTGTTATTCCCATATAAGGTGCAATTGGTGCAAGAACTAAAATCCGCAGATCATCGGCAACATCTAAATTTTGCATGTCAACAGTTGGCCAGAAATGAAATCAACTTGAATGAAAATCTGATTATGAGTGATGAAGCTCATTTTCATTTGAATGGCTTTGTCAGTAAGTAGAACTGGGGTTTTGAAAATTCAATTGCACCCCATTAGGTGTACAGTATGGTGTAGTATTGCATCTGAAAATATCGCTGGGCCTTACTTCTTCGAAAATGAAGATGGAAGTGCTGTAACCATAAATGGGGAGCGGTATCGGTTTATGATAGAAAATTGTTTACGTCCTGCTCTTGAAAACAGACCTGAGATGTGGTTTCAGCAGAATGGAGCCACTGTCCACACTGCCCGAGACACACTTGGCACTTTTAAGTTAAATTTTTGGAAGGCGAATAATTTGCAAAAATTCGGAAATTAATTCGTCAGCGCGTTCGCCAGATTTGTCAGCACCCGACTATTTTCTTTGGGGTCACTTATATAACTTTTCCCATACCACCTCAGAACTATTTCCTCAAAACGAAGATCATTTCACTCATAATGTCTATGGATCAAATCGACCCAAAAGCTTTACTTTTCGAGTTAGAAATACAACATTGTGACGCTTTGCATTAAAAGGTGTACTGATATAAGCTATTGAGATCAAGGAGTAGTAGAGGCTGTAGCTTCATTAATTCCCAGCACCAAAAATAGGGCAAATATTGACTTATGCTCAATAGTTAAGGGTAAAAGGAAGGTGGCTTTAAACGAAACTGAATGATGCTTAACGTTTAGAGGTGATTTTGAAGAAGACTCCAAGGAATGGCTTCCTTCATGTCTCTAAAAATTAGTAGCACTGTTGGAACAGGTTCATCGCACAACTACTTCGTACTTTTAGAAACATCTAAAAAAGAATAATAATAATCTATAATGCCCAACCGATAACAATCTAATTACCGGACATATTACTAAAATTAAGAATAATAAGTGCAGTTAATTTAACACAAAAACAAGAGAAAAGCCACCAGTCAAACAAGACGGTCTCTGTTGACTAATGTTGTATTAGAAAGGGGCCCAAGTATAAAGTAGTATAAAGTCCTAGATATTAAAGAAGTTGCCGACAATCTAGTATCAAACATGGATACGAGGAAATCTATTTGAGACAATAGTTCAGTAGAATCAATAAAGTTATTAATTAAATTAAAAAGAAAACCACCACTAGCTTCCTCTCTGCGTATACAAAGGGATTCGAAATTATGTCTAGCAAGTAGACCTTCATATGCCGTACCGAAGGCAGGGTAATGTCTATCAATCCTATAAGATAAATATTTCCTAAATTTTTTCTGAACACGTTCCAGGAGTAACTGCTGGGAATGATAATTCGGGCACCACACTACTGAAGCGTATTTGATTTTGGACCGGACAAGAGAACGGTAGAGAATCATCAAAGTGTGCAGGTTTCTAAAACCTTTACGGGACCAAATAAGGAACCCTAGACTTCTGGAAGCTAATGTAGTTACGTCACTTACAAGCTTAGAAAAGCTACAGTGCTAGTCGAACAAAACTCCAAGATCTTTGAAGTTGTATACTCTAGGTATAGTATACTGACGAAATCATAGTGAAGTACAGTGTCACTTCTGCTAAAAGAGAGAACACCAAATTTGTCGATGTGTAGCTGAATCTGAGTATGGATACACCATTCGTCAATAATGCACAGATTTGTTTGAAGCTTAGTGCTATCCTTAGGTGAATTAATACTGCTAAAGATTTTTAGATCGTCGGCATAAGCTAACACTGCAATCAAGACGTTTCAAGGGATCGTTAACATAGATATTGAACAAAAAGGATCCCAAATTGGAACCCCGTGAGACTTCAGAGGAAATATCGAAAGGATTAGATGAGAACCCATTATAATGAACATAACCGGGACGATTTTGCAGATAGGAAAAAAATAAATTGGTAATATTGGGAGCAAAGCCAAAAGATGTCAACTTGGGAATCCAAATGCTTTGCTGAAGTCTGTGTATACGACATCAACTTGTAGACGTTTATCAAGTTGTTCTCCGATAAATTGAGTAGTCTCGACTAGATTGGTATTGCTATGTATTGGAAATTAGTTTCTTGGAATGCAAAACTTATTCAATACAATGCGAAATGTTTTTAGAATCTGCATTTTATTCAATAATTTAAATATTATGAGTACATCCCTGGTGTAAGATACGCTGTTCCTGTTTGTAGTTTAGAATCAAACGGTTATTATTACTTATTCATTTTAACTACAGTAAAACCTGTGTTAACGGCCACCTGACTAAAGCGGCCACCTGAGTTTCAAAGTTCCCCGAATCGCCTATAAGGAAATTCCCATACACAAATACCCGTTAATTACGGCCACCTTTGTAAAACGGCCGCGGCCAAATAACCCAAACTTTTACGGCCTATTTTCATAGAAATTTACCTGCCAATGTCGGCCGGACTATTTATGACACGTATATCTTTATTGACGGAAATACCTAATACAAATTGTCGGGGTTTCCCGGGGTTTCCTATTACCTGGTAGTAATTCACCCTTTTCGATTTAAACTTTATTATTCTAAAGGAAACAATTCAGTTTAAAGTTGTCTCCGTATTCGAAAGGTTCTTAATTAAGTATGTCGCAAAAAAGAAAACGTTTGTCGCTAAAAGACAAAATAAATATAATCGCGGAAAGTGAAAAGTATGCGTTAAGTTCGCGAAAGTTGGCCGAAAAATATGGGGTTGGAAAAACACAAATTAACGATATTATGAAAAATAAAGGTGAATTAAAAAAGATGGTCGAAAATTTCCGAAGTCGGAAGGATTGGCATTGGATCAAGTCGTCTACAATTGGTTTTGCAAAGCCAGAAATAAAGCAATTCCAATATCTGGGCCGCTACTTAAACCAAAAGCACTGGAAACAGCAAGCAGTTTAAAGATGGAAAATTTCGCAGCATCTAATGGATGGTTGGAAAGTTTCTGTCGGCGACACAGTACAACTTTTAAATCAATTTGTGGTGATTCCGCAGAGGTTAATTTGGACGATATAAAAGACTGGAAAACCAAGTTACCGTTGATTTTAATAAATTATTCTCCTCGAGATGTGTTTAATGCCGACGAAACAGGTCTTTATTACCGCGCTATGCCAAATAAGACATTTGCATTAAAAAGTGAGAATTATGCAGGGAAGAAGGCAGCAAAACAACGTTTGACTGTTTTTCTATGTGCAAGTATGGAAGGTGAGAAGGAAGATCCATTAATAATTGGAAAAAGTAAAAATCCTCGCTGTTTTAAGGGTAGTCATGTGGACAAATTACCCTTAGAATGGGTTTTTAACAAAAAGGCATGGATGACAACGGAAATTATGACAAGATGGCTGCATAAATTTGACAATAAAATGAAAAAACAAAATAGAAAAGTGCTTCTTTTCTTGGATAATGCCACTTCACATTCTAAAGTTCCATTAGAAAATGTTAAACTAGTCTTCCTGCCGCCAAACACCACTTCGTATTGTCAGCCCTTGGATCAAGGAATAATTCAGAATTTCAAATTGATTTACCGAAATTTTTTGATTAAAAAGCTTCTAACGTTTATTGTCAATGAATGTGATTTTGAAATTTTTGAAAAAAACATAAATTTAGCCAATGCACTTGTATGGATTACAGCTGCTTGGAAAAAGGTATCTCCTGCTACAGTTAAAAAATGTTTTTCCAAGGCCGGATTCTCTGATGTTATCCAGGACACAATGTTTGATGAAGAAGACGAAATACCCCTTGCCCAGCTATATCCTGCAGTTCGTAACGAATTTTTGATGGATTTAGATGAATATGCTTCTATTGATCGTCATGTGCCTAAAGAGAGCCCTAACTTCAGTATTCCAGAAATTGTTGAAGATTTGTGTAATAATGATGAAGAACATAACTCTGATAATAGTGACCTGGACGAATGTGAAACTCCAAAATCTAGTTTATCTAGTATGAGTGAAGTGTGTGCAAAATTAAGAGACATACAAAATTATTTATTGTGCAATAACGATGGTGACATTTATATGGATGTTTCTAAGATTTTACTTACATGTGAAGCTGCAGTTTTTAAATCGAAGCTAAAAAATGTGAAGCAAACAAATATTGAAACATACTTTAAAAAATCCTAATAAATTGTGTTTTTTCGTATGAATATATTGTAATAATATGTACATATAAATAATTTATTAGATGTCATATTATCTATAATATGTAAATACATTAAAATTTTAGTTTTTCTTACACATATTTGTATTTATATAATATTTACTTTAATTAATAAAATAAAGAAAGCAAATCCTAAAATTAATTATGTATTTTATTTGTGAGACGAAAAACCTGTCAATTACGGACACCTTTATATAACGGCCAATATATTTTGCTTTTTGGGTGGCCGTTATTGACAGGTTTTACTGTACAATAATATTTGGCATAAATCAGTTTATCATATGAAGTATGCAGTGTACATTCTTTCCAAGAGGTTAACTTTGTTTGTTACCCACTTTCCTCTGCATAATTTTGTTTTATTTTAAAGAGTCTTGAATGCATACGCTCCGAGTAAACATTTAAAGCGTTTCCAGTACGTGTAATAATGAATAAATGTCAGTGTCAAATGGACGTAATCCCTTTAGAACAGCATAACGTAGCGTGACCGAAATTCGAAAAGCTTTTCCAATTTTACTAAAGCTCACGTGAGACGTTTTACATAGAGCACTCCAAACGTAATGTCTAATATTTAAATATTATAATAATTCTCTTATGTTAATGAAACGAGCCTCCTGCTCGAATTACAAACATCTATAAATGCTTCACATGTAGAAATCGCATTATGGCAGCACGTCACGTAGATACACAGAAAGAAGCATTTACCTAATTATGTATATCAGGACGGGAGGGAAACATTTACCCGGCAATAAAAAATTAAACATCGCCATTTCTGTAAACAGGTCGGCGAGACTGAAAATTTAATGATGGCATTTCGGGAGGATTAAATTCATACAATTGAGGTAATTAGTAATGTATATCTGCAATTTGTTTGGGGTTAACGACACCGTTTTGCCGGGGGAATGGCACCGTAGATTAACCGAGGTGTTAATAGATGACAGGTAATTATTTCAACGCAGTTAAGTGCTCTGTACTCATCGCCAGGATCAAACAAGATATGAGCCATATTATTGTCATTCTAATGCAAATTACCTCCGATTATGAAACGGTGAACGTGCGCCTGTACGTAAACCGAATGTTTATGCGAAATCATGCATACATGTATTTCGTTTTGTTGGTGGCGTAACAAATGTTTTTGCTAAAACACAATAAATACATATTTCTAACTCTGGCCTATTAATAAATAACTAATTTGATCTAATAAATTTGTGAATATAAAATCTAAAAAACCGTTGTTAACTACATTATTTTTCTTGCTTTTGGGTTGGCAACTAAGTACTTTCGGTTTTTACTGATAGAGAGCGTTGCTTTATTTTTTGTATAACGTATGTTAGTGCTGTACTTTACCGTTTGTCGCGTGATACTAGTTACATTGACGTAACTTCAGAAGCAAGTAGTGCGTGATTTTTATTAAAGCTATTAGTTGTGGGTTAATTTTAAATGGAGTGCAGAAACGAACATTTTTGACGTATTTTACTATTTTATTTCCGTAAAGGAAAGAAAGCTGCTGCGGCTCACAAAAAGATATGTGAAGTTTATGGTGCTAATTGATTAACAGAGCGCACGTGTCAGAATAGGTATAAAAATTCCGTTCTGGAGATTCTTCCCTCAAAGATGAGCAACGTTCTGGTAGGCCTACTGAAGTTGATGATGACCAAATCAAAGTCATAAATGAAGAGGATCGTCATATAACTGTTCCAGAGGTTGCGGAGAGGCTACATGTATCGCACACAACAATTGAAAAACATTTAAAATGTCTTGGACTAGTTAAGAAGCTTGATATTTGGGTACCTCACGAATTGAAAGAAATTCATTTAACACAAAGAATCAACTTTTGCGATATGCACCTTAGACGAAATGAAACCGACCCTTTTTTGAAAAGAATCATCACTGGTGATGAAAAATGGGTCCTGTACAGTAACATAGTTCGAAAACGATCATGGAGCAAACACGATAAACCAGCTCAAACCACATCGAAAGCTGAATTGCATCCAGAAAAGATCATGCTGTCAGTTTGGTGGGATTACAAAGGTGTTGTGTTTTTTGAGCTGCTTCCAAGGAACCAAACGATCAATTCTGATGTTTACTGTCAACAATTAATAAAACTGAATGAAGCAATCAAAGAAAAACGGCCAGAGTTGTCAAATCGGAAAGGTGTAATTTTCCACCAAGATAATCCCCCATACAGCCCTGATCTAGCTCCATCTGATTACCATTTATTTCGAAGTTTGCAGAATTCTTTGAATGGTAAAACTTTCACAAATGACGATGACCTTCACTCGCACCTGGTTCAGTTTTTTGCTGATAAGGAGCAGAAATTTTATGAGCGCGGAAGCATGCAGCTGAAAGAAAGATGGCAAAAGGTCATTGAGCAAAATGGAAAATATATAATTGATTAAAAACTATTCTTTGTTTAAAAAAAAGTGTTTTGTTTTATATTACAAAACCAAAAGTACTTAGTTACCAACCCAATACATTGTATTCAATACATCTTTTCTTAACTTACATCATTTATATTTTATTTAACATTATTATTACTGTATAAGTTGGCAACGTTATTGTCGCTACATTATAAACATTTAATATTATATTTTCAATAAAACTAGGGTCCATATACCGCAATAGCACTGGGAAACAACTGTTGACCTAGACCTGACACTTTTTGACTAACTTGTGGCACCTAAATCCACACATTACTTCAGTTTTCGTCTACGTTGGTTGTCTTTTAAATTTTGCACATAAAACTGGAATGAAACAGTAGATAGTTTTTAAAGACTTCATCATTTTTCGAAATATTCTCGGCCAAGATTAAATGCACTTTTGCATGCGTTCGAACTAACTCTGGAAGCAGTTGTTCCACTCGTTTTTGATACAGTCAAAATTTCGGTTTTGAAGGCATTGATTGCTCATTCTGACAACTGGAATCTTTGACCACGCAGTCCGTTCTTGATTTTCGGAAATGTAAAGAAATCGTTGGGACTTATGTCTGGACTGTACGGAGAATGGTCCAACAATTCGACGTTTTGTTACGTTAAAAATTCAATTGTCTTGCGTGCTTTGTGCGAACTTGCATTGTCTTGGTGGAGGATGATACGTCGTTCGGAGTTAATTGTTCGAAGCTCGGTGATAATTTTTGGAAAGTGATTGTACATTAGTAAATACTCGCATACTGGTATCTTCGAGGTTTCTAAAACTATTCTGCATTCAAAATCTTGGTGGAGGATGATGCATCGTTGGGCGTTGGTTTTTCGAAGCTCAGCGATAACTTAGTCTTTCTCAAAAATTACTATTTTTGGAAAGTGATTGTACATTAGTAAATACTCGCACACTGGTGTCTTCGAAGCTTCTAAAGACGATTCTGCATTCAAAATCTTGGTGGAGGATGATGTGTCGTTCGGGGTTGGTTTTTCGAAGCTCAGCAATGACTTGCCGCAAACAAATAGTTGGATACCAATCTTCAGTAACAGTTCTTTGACCTTGTAGAGGAATTGTTGCTATATGAATTGTTTTCGAGGTAAATGTCGCGACCATCTTTTTGGAGACACTTCGAAAATGAATCACTTTTGTCGGCTTTTCTTCACCTTGGAACACATAAACAGACGACTGGCGTTTATTTTTTGGCTCGTGTGAGTAAATCCAAGAACATCACCACTGACAATGTTGTACACGTTCTTAGAGTTTCCGGCATTAAAGCAATCTAGGGTTTTTTGACACCAATTCACCCTAGCTGCTTTCTGGTCTTCGGTCAACAAATGCGATGGGAAACTAATTTTTTTACACACAATTCTTATTGCAAAATTTTTTGCATTGCGATTTTAGAAATCTCCAAGAATGCTTCAATCTGTCGATACGTCATATGTCGATCTTCGTTGATGATCTTGCGCACACCATCAACGTTTTCTTGGGTGACTGCCGTTTTTGGTGAACTTGCTCTTGGATCGTCGCTATGACTAATCCGTCCACGGGTCCTGGGTGTTCTTTTGTTGCGTTGTTTATCTTTAAGGAAATTCTCGGGCAACTTAGTGGGTTATAGCCAACTAAGAAACTTTACGTGTTCCATTATTTGCTCTTGGCGCCTTTTTGTGAACATCTACCTCCGACTATTTAACTCGTAGACCACGACAGCTAGCTGATCACTGTTCTTTTGCAGCCCAAACAAACACGGGCTCTCCGAGGCGGTCTTTCGCGACCTGCAGCGTTCTTTCTTATACGATAAGTGTGTAGCAGTGTAGCAAGGTGTATTTTATAAATTTCTAGTGTTTTCCTTGGCCAATTTTGAAGTACGACATCAAATGGTTTCTTATAATCGATTATTATTATTATTTATTTAAAATACTTGATTTATTCGTCAAGTATTTATCAATGTAGGTGGTGTTATTACTTTGATTTAAAATGCAAAGCATCCTGTAATTTCTTTCGTAGGACATATTTCTCATTATATATCATTTAGAATTGGGTTGATGGTTGAGTGCGTCTACACGATTTGTAAAATTCGTTTTTCTCCGGTATTTATCAAATGATAAGCATATAATCTAAAGCGATTGTTAAATTTACTCACGTCATACTATTACGGTATAATGTAGAACTTCGCGCACCGCAAAATTTACACTAATCTGCCGTCTCGACCATTCTATCCTCCCCGTAATGCTTGTATAAACAGGGCAAAAGTCAAACGCAAGCAAAATCTCTGAAAACGCCCGCGATCGGTTAGCAAGAGCCGTTTTCGAATCCAAATGTAAACTAAGATGAATAATGTATAATTAACAGTTTTCCACGTAATAATATCCACACAGTTCGAAGAACAAACTAAAAGTTTTGTAACCAAAATAATTCCATCCGGGGTACATAAATTTCTTAACCAGGAGGAACCTGTAATTTCGCCTTTATGGTTTGAAAGTAAACCACATTAAATCTCCGGGGGCCGTTACAGTTGTTTTATTAAAGAGTTGCGGGTTAACTTGTAGTTTAGTCGAGCTTTGTATAATTATGGGATTACGCGTACTACTACCGCTGCAACTCGTCTAGAATCCGGAATCGACCTGACTGCTGCGAACCTTTTGCCGGGCCGACTAATGCTGCTCTGTTAACACGTCGGTATTCACTTGATTGAATTACACAGTCAATTTGATGTCCCGTTAATTATCAGCTGAATTCAGCTGTACCAATTTTTGATTCGGCTGTCGATTGAAACGAATTCGTCTAGCTGAAAAAAAAGCTGATAATTACACGAACAGACGTCGGCGAAATGGCGTATAATTACCTTAAAAACAAATTAATGTCAATTTATCGCCCATTGTGACGAAGTATATTAATCGACGTTCTCATACATGCTTCAATGATCTCTGCTAATGATGTCGGAAGTCTGGCAAGTAATTTGAAGTGGAGTATGTAAGGTAAGCAATTTTCTAAGTACCATCTTCTCAGACACTTCCAATTAGATTTAGTTGTGCTGGAAGTTATTTAAAAGTATGTTCGACACTTTATTTTTCTTACAGTTACTAAACCGATTTGATGTGATATACAAATAAACTTCCACAGCCGTTTAATACTTACGAGTCATGTTTTCTTTTAAGAAAGAGAGGGTCATCCTATCGTACTTGGTCGTATGCTATGGTCCTAATACCAGTAGGTAGAACTAACTCCTTTTTGAGTACGCATGATCCGAAATTGTGACGACTAATGCTTGGATCCACTTATTCAATATCAACATTACTTTTTTTAAAGGTAATTTTGATGGAGCCTGTGGTTGATTAACTTGATCACTGAAGGTTAATATATAACCCCTTGCCACATTAATTTTCGTATTCTGTATACGTATTTCGACAACTGAGTTGACATCAACAGCAGAAAATTAAACAGTGTCGCACCTGGAATACTACAGTAAAAATACCCGTACGAAAACAAACGATCCGTACCTCTGAAAGCCAAAACGTTTACTGTATGTACACAGCCACACTGTGTACACTATGTGTACACAGTGTACGTTTTGGCTTTCGGCGGTACGGATCGCGTACGGGATTTGTTTTCGTGCGGGTATTTTTAGCGTAGTTTTCCAGATCCGACACCGTTTAATTATCTGCTAATGATGACAACTTAGTTGTCGAAATACGTATACAGAATACTAAAATTAATGTAGCAAGGAGTTATATATCAACCTTCAGTGATCAAATTACTTTTTTTTCCTTTATATTGTTATTATTTTTTAGTCTAATTTTTTTCGACATTAAAGTTCACCATTTTATTGAAGTTTGAATTATCTTGATATTACAGTGTTATTTATATTTCTTTTAAATACAAACTTGTGTAAAAAAACTTATACAATCATGTTTTTATATAAAATTATTATTCTGTAAATGAGTTTCCGTTGTATAATAAAGATTTTTATTGGTATTACCACGTAAATTTCTTACAATTCTTCAGCCCTAGCTGAAAAAGTGTAACTTTTCGTTCAAGCCACATATCAATAGGTTTCAGCTCTAACTATAAACGACTGATATTACAATGTTATTGTGTACAAAACGGGAGATTAATGCGTAATAGTAACAGTACATGTAATTGTAATTCTACATTAGCAGAAAACAAATTCGCTTCTTTTTAAAAATTGTTTATATATCTAGTCGTGGAAAGGTCAACAAAAATCCATTGTAAATAAATGATTTCTTGTTGCTCTTCACTCAATTTGTATGCACCAATCTACACAGTCTATCGCAGAGAAATCGGAACTTTTTAAAAATAAAAACAAAAGCTTACATCATGGTAAAATTAATTTATTTTATTCAAAGTCGCCTTCGGCTTCAATACAACGTTTTGCATGGTCAGTTAACATGTCGAATGAATTTTTAAGTTCATCTTTAGGGATGTCCTTCAAGATCGCTGTCGACGCCTTTTTAATGGCTTCGATGTCGGCATAATGTTGTCCTATCTTGGACAAATGTAGTTTGGGGAATATATAGAAATCATAGAGGGCCAAATCCGGTGAATACGGTGAATGGTTGGTGGTTAAAATGCCATTTTTAGTTGGAAAATCAGTGATAAGTATCGATGAGATGGTATATTTTCATGTAATAAACGTCAGCTACCATTTTCGCAATATTGAGGGCGCACACGACGAATACGTGCCAAAAGACGCTTCATAACACCAAGCTAATATACAGCATTGGCTGCTTGACTAGTTGATACAAATTCTTTTTGCAATATGCCTTTTGAATCATAAATACAAATCAACATCGACTTCCCCAAACGGCTTTTTTCGGTCTTTCTTCGCTTGGATATTTCCATTCAGAGTTTTGACGTTGGTCTCTGAATCATAATGAAAACGCAACGTCTCATCGCCAGTTACAATAGAATACCTTAAGTTTTCATTCTTTCTTGAGTCTTTAATCAAGTCTGTACAATGTTGTATTCAGTTAGCTTGTGTGATACAAACCTTGCACAAATCTTTCTCAGTCTCAAATACAATGAATTGAATCTTCGTAAATATCTAATTTTATTCCCACGTATAACAATGAGGATTTCGGTTCATTTCTGATAAATTCACCCACAAGTTCGATGTTTTTTTTTGCGTGACCACAGATTTTTTTGCACCAGGATGTTCGTCGCCATTTATGTCTGTACGACCGTCTTTAAATCGTTTATACCACGCATACACACTCGTGCGTAATAAACACGCATCACCATATACTTGTTCCATAAAATTAAACGTTTTACCGAGTTTAAAACAGAACTTAATATTTGCTCTCTGTTCAAAATTAATTTTTCAACCAATGTCAAATACACACTGTTACTTTACGCCCAATTTCTCCGTTTCTAATGATGCAAATATCATGATATTTTGACATAACATTGGTGAAAGATCTACCTTACCGACACATATTTCTTTAATAGATGGCACCACTAAGAATTACTATTTTAAAAAAGTTCGATTTTCTCTGCAACAGTATGTCCATTCTGAGGGAACAAAATAATCATTCGACAAAGAAGAAACAAAGCCATCTAGAAATAAAATATTGTATAATAACAGTACTGTTAAAATTGAGTAGTGTAAAGTAAATTAAATACTCGACTTTTATGTTCTTTTGGAATGAAATTAGAGGGAAAATGGACAGACCACTGACGTTAAAAACATGGAAAAAATTTCAATTAAAATCGAAATTCGTTTAATCACTGATTACTCCTAGGTAAATAGCAAGAGCTTTTTTTTACATTTTGCTAAATCTCGTTAAAAATATGTATAAAGTTATTAATGGTGGTGCTATTCCACGTGGAATACTGCGTTCGATTTCAATAAAAAATACCCTATAAATTTGGATGTTCAATTTAGATTGAATATTATTTTATGTGTCGAAGTTTTAATATTTTTACGACTTTAACCGGTTAAAAAACTATATAACTCGCGAGAGTGTTTGTTCACAAACCTATTTAATCTATATGGTTTTAGTTTATATCTACAATCAATTTGTGAAAATTTATGAACCTGCTCATGGTTAAATTTAATGAGAAATTTTGTTTACAGACCAGAATAGCAGTTGCAGTCTTTTTTTAAATTATTTGTACGATTTTTATAGACAAGTTACGAGTTAACAAAACAGTCTTTATATGAGCCATTAATTCAAGAACGTGTTGTAGCATATATCATCTAATACATGTTGATGGACGAATGCTAGGTTGTTTATATCGAAGAAATAAAGTTTCAATTACACCAACGCATATCTCACACTTACTCTTCGGCATTTATGTATTTAAGTAAAGGGTGTTTCAAATTGCGCGGTCTTTTTTAAGAATAAATAAAATATAGATGGCGCACTGAATTTGTCTGGGTATGTGGGCATGTAAAAAGTATGATGTATGACATTTATAAAAATGGCTTCGTACACTGTACAACAACGCGTTCAAATTGTTGAATTGTTTTATGAAAATCAGCGTTCTGTGAAAAGAGTTTTTAGAAAATTAGGTGAATTTTATGGTTTACATAATCGTCCATGTCAAAGCACTATTAGTCGAATTATTAAAACATTTCAAGAGACCGGTTCCGTGGATGATCAAAAAAGCGAAAAATACAGTCGTAGTGGTCGTTCACAAGAAAATATTGGTTTCGTTCGTGAAAGTGTTGCGCAAGATCCTGAAATGTCCATCAGACGACGTTCACAACAACTTGGACTTAATGGATCAACAAGATGGCGTACTTTACACAAGGATTTAGCTCTGAAGCCATTAGATCATTTAAAACGTCGTTTATTTGTCAATTTCATCAATGAACAACCAACTGATTTTTCTCAAAAAATAATGTTTTCCGATGAGGCATATTTTGAAGTTGGTGTCTGTGTTAATAAACAAAATTTTCGTATCTCGGGTGAGGAAACGAATTACTGTTTGGTGTGCATTATGGTCAGGTGGGGTAATTGGACCTTACTTCTTTGAAACTGTTGCTGGAGAAGCTGTAACTGTCACCAATGGCAGTTGCAGCTTCAAATGCGATACCTATCGTTACTTGATTTATGACCTAATGAAATCGTATTTAAAATTTCTCTTTATTTAATCCCCTTACCTGGGTTGTAAAATTATCATTGTCGATCATTTAGTTAAAGTAAATAAAGAGTGTTTCAAATTCCACTGCACTCACTTTCAAAACACATTTATTGGTAATTGAAGTATCAGTTATGACATTTATACGCGAAAAATAATATCTGCTAAATGGCCTCCTCTTGCAGCTACACAGGCGTCCACTCTTTTGTTAAAATTTGTAATGACATTTTGACGTAATTGGGGCTCTATCTCACCAATGACACGAATAATTCCATCTTTCAAAGCAGGGATTGATTGTGGATAGTTTTTATAAACCTCGCTTTTCACATAACCACAATAGTCTAACGGTATCAAATCACATGATCTTGATAGCCAAATGACATCATCGTTTCTTGGGATTACACGTTCAGGAAATTTATCTCTCAATAAATCAATTGATTCGTGTGCAAAGTGAGGTGTGGCGCCATCCTGTTTAAACCGCATATCCTCTAGATCAATATTCATTAATTCAGGATTTGCGTCAACCCAGATATGGCAATTTTGTTTATTAACATAGCCACCAAGTTCAAAACGTGCCTCATCGGAAAACATTATTTTTTGAGAAAGATCAGCTGATTGTTCATTGATGAAATTGACAAATGAACGACCTTTTAAATGATCTAATGACTTCAGTTCCTGTGCTATTTGAACTTTATATGCCTTTATAGCCAAATCCATGTGTCAAATACGCCATGTTGTTGATCCACTAAGTCCAAGTTGTTGTGAACGTCGTTTAATGGACATTTTAGGATCTTCAGCAACACTTTCACGAACCAAACCAATATTTTCTTGTGAACGACCACTACGACTGTATTTTTAATTTTTTTCATCTTCCACGGAACCGATCTCTTGAAATTTTTTAATAATTCGACCAATAGTCGACGAATTATGTAAACCATAAAATTCACGTAATTTTCTAAAAACTCTTTTCACGGAACGCTGATTTTCATAAAATAATTCAACAATTTGAACGCGTTGTTGTACCGTGTACGAAGCCATTTTTATAAATGTCATACATCACACTTTCTAAATGCCCACATGCCCAGACAAATTCAGAGCGCCATCTATATTTTATCTATTCTTAAAACAAACCGCGCAATTTGAAACAGTTTTTATATGGTTCAAAATATCTATTTTATATTCATTATTTTTTAATACTTAACTAAAATAATGTCTATAATATCTTTCTTGTATTAATTGCATCGAAACGTCATTGTTTCGCATTTTTCGAGATTATATGAACTTTGTGCAATAAAAATATTTTTACAATATGCAATTTAATTCCATCCATAATTTTACTCCCGACAGAAAGCGAGATTATATATTTCGCCGTTACCTACCTCTCGGTTCTGAATTATCAATATTTTCATACTTTTCTCGTGAGATTAATAGAACTGATGAGGAAGGAAGCCATTTTAAATCACAATGTTATTGCTGTGTATCTCGTAAATTCGCTTTGTGTAACTTCCTGGCATGAATATTTTTGCATTTTGATTAAGTTCATCTAATTTAGCTCCGTTGCAAAAATGCTATTCCTAACGGAAACGTTTGTATTTCTTTCCACACACAAAAAAAAGCGAATTTTAAAATTATGCGATTCCGAAAAATTAAAAATCTAAAAATTTATTGTTTCCTTTAAATACCTTCATTGAGATTTAATGCACGTAACTTCTTAAACAAAACTTAGTACGAAATATAAATACAATTACTGTTAATAATAATAATAATCTATAATTTCCGGTAAAAATATTCAGAGAAACACAATAAATATATCCCTCTACCAGAAGAGATACAACTATGGCATAAGAAGCAAGTTAAAATTACCAATTATAATTTCTACCATTGCAGTAACAACTCCATGATATATTAAATTGTAAAAAACTTATTTTAAGCAGTAGGATAATCCTCAGAATATCTCTAAATACGAGGGTGGTCCCAGAAGTACCAGACCCAACAAAGGAAACACAAAAATTTTGGAAAGAAATATATAATATTTATTTTCCTTAACATAGTCTCCTTTCAACTCTATACACTTTCGCCAGCGATGTTCCATAAGTTCGATACCCTTTTTATAATAAAAACTGTGTTGCTCCTCAAAATAGCCATTAACTGCCGACATCACTTCTTCATCGTTAGAATATCTTTTACCACTGAGCCATTTTTTCAAGTATGGGAACAGAAAATAATTCGAGGGGATAAATCTGGCGAGTAGTGCGCATGAGGTAGCAATTCAAACTTTAATTCATTAATTTTGGTCATTGCAATAACGGATTTGTGAGCTGGTGCATTGTCTTGATGAAACAACATCATCTTATCCAAATACGGCCGTTTTCGTTTGATTTCTTCGCTGCTTTTTTTCAAGATAGTCAATGAAAATTATTCCCCGCACATCCAAAAAAACCGATGTCGTGGCCTTGCCTACACATGAAACGGTCTTCGCTTTGCTTGGAGCCGGTTTTCCCTTTTGAGTCCATTGTTTTCATTGTTCTTTTGTCTCGGGTATGAAGTGATGGACCCATGTTGCATTCATGGTTATGAAACGGCGCAAAAACTCTGCTTCGTTGCTGTGAAACTTCGCTAAACACTCAATTGAAACATCTTCACGACACTGTTTTCGTTCGAGTGTGAGCAAACGCGGCACCCATCTTCCACGCATTCATGTCCAAATTTTCAGATAATATGCGAAGTACCGCACTTTTTGAAATGCCCATTATGTCTGCTAGCTAGCGTACTTTCAGTCGACGATCATCCAGTATCGCTTTGTGGATTTTCTTCGCCATTTCTGGAGTCGTCACCTCATTTGGCCGACCACTGCTGCCTGATGCTCGTCCTGGCAGCTCGTACGACCTCGTTCAAATTCTGCTACCCAATATTTCACTGTTGTAAATAAAGGAGCAGACTCATTCAGAATAGAATCCAGTTCAGGTTTTATATCGGTTGGGCTGAGGTCTTTCAAATAAAGGTATTGTATTACGTAATGATGACAATTTTCTCCATTTTTACAAATTCATTGAAAACGTTCACTATTGATGGCTGCCAAACAAATACTGAACAATTTGGCGTCTTCAAACTTGAAACATATAGATTGTGTACTTTCTAATACAGTGATATTTTTGAAACAACTGCTGCCATTTCTAGGTCAGGCCGGGTACTTATGGAATCACCCTCGTATACAAAGGGGAAAAAAGAACCTAATTTTATTTGCATTTAAAACAAAGCCAATAATAATAATACCCCTAAATTACAAAACGTGACAAAGCTTGTATTGATTTAGTCATTTGTAATGTACAATAGAACCCCAGTATCAGCCACGTACAGTCCGAGCTCAAACTCATAGTTATGTGGGTTATATTTCATCTTCCATTGCTTGTGAAGGCTTTACACATCTTGATCCATTTATGTCATCGAAAATGTACAGGTAGTATTTCAAATTATGTACTTTATTACCTTTTCCAATAAACGAAACTATTTTAAAAACGAAAATTAATATTTTGTTCTTATTTTTTTCGATATACTTGTACCCCCCATTTAGTGTTATTGGGCTCCTTGCGGATTGTGTCTTACAGGTTTAGAATCACTGAACTAATCCAAATTTCTCTCGACTTATCGTCTTTAGATCCTTCGTAGCTTTGCTATTTTTTCATTTTTTCGTCTCGCTTTTTATAAACGTAATGCAATTCATAATTTATAAAATAACATTTTTCAATTTTAATTAAAAATATTATTGGTTTTATTTCAATTTTTTAATTAATTTAAACTTCAGGTCAACGTACAAATTTAAATAAATATATATATAATATAAAAATTATCGAATATGACGAACAGGGCAACTAATGCTACACAGGCGTTTTCCATAATCGATAATAATGTATTGCCGCGTGTATGTTTGTGAATGTATGTACCTGACTGGCCTCTGATGTTGGATGATGGCTCTGTCACGTATAAAATACAAATATCACATAAAAACCTTTGACAATTATAATGGAAAACATTTATCAAAAATTCATTAGTTTTGTTTTTCCCACTTGGAAAGAACAATTTCGTTATATAACCGTATACGCAGTATACGTTTACTGACCTCTGACTAAGCACGTACACTCAATCTTCTAGAGACAAAAGCCGGGGCTTCGGTGCTTGGTCGGCAGCCATGACGTGTTTTGTTTTATGAATAACTCCCCCGGCGGCCAGTACCGTTTGCGACAGCTCATCTGTTACTACAACACGGGACGAAGCACTGAGAGAACGAAGCTCACGCGTACCTACTACTTACTTTCTGCACTGCACCATCCACTGATTTAAAGTGCTTCATTCCTTTTTTTTATCTTTTGTGCGATATACACACAACTTGTTCGTTCTTTTTTTTTTCTGCGAAGAGTTTTAAAAAATATTGAGACGATAAATTTACAAACACTTCAGCCAGATGAAGTACGCTGAATTACACTCACGTTTCGTGCTGAAGATTCAGTTGGAAACTGTTCCCCTTAAAACTACTTGGGAAAGGTAGATACTTCGTTTTATATTAATGTTAGTGAATGGGGCAACATTAGTAAACCGAGGAATATTGTATAAATTAAATGCCTTTGCACGAAAATGACATCATAATCATTCCAAATATTTCTTACACTTAGTTCTGCAAGTGGTGTCTACGCTTCGCTCTCCTTCCTGCTTGCGTTTTCAGAATCTACTTTTAAAGTGCAACATTGGTAGTCACGAACGCTCCTCATAGTTTCGTCTAGGTGTAACTGAGCGTATAGCTGTTCCCACAGTTTTGGTGCTTTTCTATCTCGACGCCTTTGTTATACACTGTTATATACATGTCATATATGTATATTATATTGGGTTGGCAACTAAGTACTTTCGGTTTTGTAGTATAAAATAAAACACTTTTTTTTAAACAAAGAATAGTTTTTAATCAACATATATTTTCCATTTTGCTCAATGGCCTTTTGCCATCTTTCTTTCAGATACATGATTCCGCGCTCATAAAATTTCTGGTCCTTATCAGCAAAAAACTGAACCAGGTGCGAGTGAAGGTCATCGTCATTTGTGAAAGTTTTGCCATTCAAAGAATTCTGCAAACTTCGAAATAAATGGTAATCAGATAGTGCTAGATCAGGGCGGTATGGGGGATGTGGCATCACTTCCCAGCCAAGCTCCAATAGTTTCCCACGAGTTGCCAAATATGTGTGAGGCCTTGCATTATCTTGGTCGAAAACTACACCTTTCCGATTTGACAATTCTGGCCGTTTTTCTTTGATTGCTTCATCCAGTTTTATTAATTGTTGACAGTAAACATCAGAATTGATCGTTTGGTTCCTTGGAAGCAGCTCAAAAAACACAACACCTTTGTAATCCCACCAAACTGACAGCATGATCTTTTTTGGACGCAATTCAGCTTTCGATGTGGTTTGAGCTGGTTTATCGTGTTTGCTCCATGATCGTTTTCGAACTATGTTACTGTACAGGGTCCATTTTTCATCACCAGTGATGATTCTTTTTAAGAAAGGGTCGGTTTCATTTCGTCTAAGGTGCATATCGCAAAAGTTGATTCTTTGTGTTAAATGAATTTCTTTCAATTCGTGAGGTACCCAAATATCAAGCTTCTTAACTAGCCCAAGACATTTTAAATGTTTTTCAATTGTTGCGTGCGATACATGTAGCCTCTCCGCAACCTCTCGAAGAGTTATATGACGATCCTCTTCAATTATGACTTTGATTTGATCATCATCAACTTCAGTAGCCCGACCAGAATGTTGCTCATCTTTGAGGGAAAAATCTCCAGAACGGAATTTTTTATACCAATTCTGACACGTGCGCCCTCTTAAGCAATTATCACCATAAACTTCACATATGTTTTTGTGAGCCGCAGCAGCTTTCTTTCCTTTACGGAAATAAAATAGTAAAATATGTCGAAAATGTTCGTTTCTGCACTCCATTTAAAATTAACCCAGAACTAATACCTTAATAAAAATCACGCACTACTTGCTTCTGAAGTTACGTCAATGTGACTAGTATCAAGTGACAAACGGTAAAGCACAGCACTAGCATACGTTATACAAAAAATAAAGCAACGCTCTCTATCAGTAAAAACCGAAAGTACTTAGTTGCCAACCCAATATTATTATATAGTCTGTACCTGAGATAACAGAACTTTTTTAAAATAGTAATTCCTAGTGGCGCTACCTTTTAAAAAAATACACGTGGTAAGATAGATCTTTCACCAATGTTATGTCAAGAATCATGACATTTGCATCATTAGAAGCAGAGAAAGTGCGCATAAAGTAACAGTGTGTACTTGGCAATGGTCGAAAAATGAATTTTGAACAAAGAACAAATATCAAGTTCTGTTTTAAACTCGGTAAATCGCTTACTGAAACGTTTAATTTGATGAAACAAGTATATGGTGATGTGCGAGTGTGTATGAATGGTATAAACGATTTAAAGACTGTTGCACGAACATAAATGAAGACGAACATCCTGGTGGAAAAAAATCTGTGGTTACGGAAAGTAACATCAAACTTGTAACTCATTGCGATACGTGCGAATGGAATTAAATATTCCATTCATCGCATTTTCACACAGCATTTAGGACTGAGATTTGGGCAAAGTTTATACCACACTAGACTACTAGAAGCTACCATCCCGGAGAGCGTTACAGAGCTAACTGTGCGTTGAATATCGAAAACATTATAAAAGCTGTAGTAAGAAACAAACAGCTGTGTTTACATGTCGACGAAACGACAGATCGAAAAAACTTTCTATTTTGAATATTGTAGTCCGTGCTCTAGATCCTGCTAAAGCGACATTTCTCATCGTATTAGTTAGCAAATGATTAGAAAAGGGCACTGGCGATGAAGGTAGTGCAGAATACGCTAAAAATATTTCCGTCCCTTAGAGACATATTTCCAAGACTTCTACATGTAACCTGTAAACACATTTACCTCTGTATAACATTCGACAATGTTATCCAGCGGTAAATGTATTGATTTCAAATATCAAAAAGCTTTTTAAATCTCCCAAACGTCCACAGATGGTGCCCCGGTATTCCTGAGCTACCAGAGCCAATTCTCAGACGTTGGGGAACGTGGTTGAAAACGGCTTTACATTATTGCGAGAATTTCCAACATATAATACATGTGATTTGACAAGTCAAACCTAACGAACCTACAGCAATTAAGGGAAGCCAGAAAAGATTTGAAAATATTTATCTTGAAACCGATTTAAAACAATCTTTTGACAATTATAAAGGTTTATTTGACTCAGTAGAACAATTTCAACACACTGGGTTGTCATTAACAGAGTCAATATCATTTCTGCTACAATTAACATAAAAAATATGTGTGTACAACTTTGTTAAGATGCGTGCATAGATCCGTTATCTATTTCTAAAATTATTTTTAATTATGCCTGTACTCGTAGATGTCGCGCAGTCATTTTCCAAGTATAAGAACATCTTTTCAGAACGGCGTACTTTGCTCTCCAAGGCAAATGTGGAAACTTACGCCATGTTGCAAGCATTTTGTGTGTCTTATCCATTTTGCGCTACGCAACAAGAGCTGTGAATAATATAAGTGTTATTTATAAAATAAAATGTAAATAATATAAATAACCTATACATCACAAGGTCTCCCGTTTGTCCGTACACTCGCCTTGTGACGATCCTGGACCGCGGGAAAAATATTTCATTCTACCTATTAATTTAACGTAAGAAATTCGCATCATTTGGAGCAAATCTGTGTATTAGAGTTATCTTTATTTTTCGATTATTTTTTCTTTATTATAAAAAAAGAGCATCTGGACATAGTAAAAGAATTGCTCGAAAAGTATTAATACATGTTTCTCTATCTAAATTTATCGATAGTCCATTCGTATAGACACAAAGTATATTTTAACCGACCACATAAAGCTTTCTATTTATTGACGGCCACATTATGTTAGATGCGTTTAATTTATAATCTCCCGATAGCTTACACAGTTCCTTACTAGAAATTGTAAAGTATAAAATATGTCTTACTCCACCGTTGCACTCAACAAGTCTAACATGTTCAAATTGGCAGCGCACGTTCCCATAATATTACCGCAGAACCCCCGTGACAGTTGCACCAACATTCCTCTCCAACTTTCCGGGGAAACTATCGCCGTATCAAACATTTCTGATGAATTGCCTTCGCTATCGATTGCCAAAAGTCGTAAAGAATAAATGTGCTCCCTTCTCTGCTTCGTATTTCATTTTACCTACATGGAAAAGAGAATCGTGTCAGTACAATGCTGATGGTGTAATAAAGAAAATTGAACTTTCCACGTGTTTCTTTGCCGTTGATGGACGGACACTTTTTTTTGTCAGTGTGTATTGGTGGTAGTGATTTTATTAATTTGTACTTAACACATATACAGGGTGTAAACGATATACCTTGACGTACCTTAATATATAATAAATACGAAAGAGGATAATTCAAATATATTTAATTCATTTCAAATATATGTATTTAAATTGTTTCTAAATAAATAAATAGAAATTGTTTGTTGTCAATTCAAGAACAGGCATTTATTGGTTCACGTTCACAAAAAAAATTGCTACACAATTCAGTAATGTAATATAAGTTTTTGCCCGGTCAAATATTCAATTGTTTGAACCGACCTGTGAGCTTGCATTGTCATGGTGGAGAATGATCTGTCGTTTTCGGTTTGCTTTTCTTATTTCTTCAAAAACTTTTGACAAACAAATAGTTATGTACCATTCGGAATTGACCGTTTTACGACTCTCTAAATGCGCGGTTGCAACGCGACCGGTTTTTCCGAAAAAACCGACCATTTGTTTTGATGTGCTTCGAGCGCGAACAGCGTTTGTTGGTTTTGGCTCATCCTGGAATACCCACACAGTCGACTGCCGTTTACTATCGGGCTCATGCGTATAGATCCAAGATTCATTACCTGTGACGACTTTATAAATGTTCTTTGAAGCACCGCCATTGTATATTTTATGCAGTTCTTGGCACCAATTGACGCGAGTCCTTTTTTGAGCGGTTGTCAAATTATGTGGTACCCAACGTGAACATAGCTTCTTAGCGGCTAAATGTTCATGCAGGATCTTATGCACGCTGGTGTTATTAATACCTAAAGATGCCTCGATCTCACGGTCTGTCACATGACGGTCTTGCATTATCAACTGAGACACTACATTAATGTTTTCCGACACAACAGCATTTGTGGGACGACCTTCACGAAATTCATCGTCCAAAGAACGCCGTCCAACTTTTAATTCACTATACTAACGATATGCTGTAGATTTCGATGGTGCTTCATCACCATATAAAGAATTCAGCTCGTCTATGCATTCTTTTAGATGATAATCCACGCCGAAAGTTATGAAAAATAATTGCACGAAAATGTTCGTGAGTTACTTTCATTTTTTTCGCTGACATAAAATTTTTAAGTCACTGTCAACAATAGAAATAGCGACCGGATAATAAAACTGTCAAGGTAAATATATTGTCAAAAATGACAAACTTCACGATGCATCGTCGGATCGGAGGCAACACTAATAGTGTTGCCAGTCCCCGAAATATAAACGGCTACCTTCGTATCACATAAGATTGAATTGCCAATATTTATTTATGATTCTATGTATTTCTTTTGTTTCGTTTTTCTTCTGGACCATCGCTGATACAAATGTTTGGAGGTACCAGGGAAAAATGTTGAGAAATAAATGCAATTTCAAATCACAGAGATGTTTTCTTTCTTTTCATTAGGAATTTTCAATCTAACCTCGTATTATAGACTGATTTGTATTCATTTCTTAAATAAATAATCTTTATTTAGGAAATTTTGATAAAATATTGAATCATTATATCGGTAATGACTCCTATTGTGAGCACAAAAATTTTAGCATCTCTTGACCGATTCATTTTTGTGTTACTTTAAAATCAGCTTGAAGATTTTAAAGTAATTTGCTTCTTACAATGTTTATGCATCTACATATGCACCCGATATACAACACGAATGCGAAACCTATTGCTGAAAATGTAATTTTTATCTTTAACTTTAATCATTAGGGAAACTTTTCAAAAATTCTAAATTCCATATTTTCCTGAAGCAGATTTATCATATTCACCATTGTGAGAACGTAAAAATCACCGGCTTATTCGTTCTATCCGTGATTCATATGGTTTCTTTGCGAACTAATCTGGTTGCGGAACCGAATCGATTTTATGAATTAACCGCAGAATCCAGTGAAATGGACCCTCTTTGGCCACAATATCCATACAGAGCTTCGAAATGCAAGGCGTAAATGAAAATCTATTCAAAGTTAATATTTTTCTAATTAAATTATCTTAAAAAATGGATTTTATTTTTAATGCTTTTTACAAAAAAGGATCGAAGAGTGACGTAAACGTGAACGCGCTTATTCATATAAACGAAGCATAAAATTATTTGCACTTGATTATACTTCATTTCACCATTAACAGTGTTCATATTTTGTATACAGTAAAACCTGTGTTAACGGCCACCTGACTAAAGCGGCCACCCGAATCGACTATAAGGAAATTCCCATACACAAATACCCGTTAATTACGGCCACCTTTGTAAAACGGCCGCAGCCAAATAACCCAAACTTTTACGGCCTATTTTCATAGAAATTTACCTGCCCATGTCGGCCGGACTATTTATGACATGTATATCTTTATTGACGGAAATACCTAATACAAATTATCCGGGTTTCCTGGGGTTTCCTATTACCTGGTAGTAATTCACCCTTTTCGATTTAAACTTTATTATTCTAAAGGAAACAATTCAGTTTAAAGTTGTCTCCGTATTCGAAAGGTTCTTAATTAAGTATGTCGCAAAAAAGAAAACGTTTGTCGCTAAAAGACAAAATAAATATAATCGCGGAAAGTGAAAAGTATGCGTTAAGTTCGCGAAAGTTGGCCGAAAAATATGGGGTTGGAAAAACACAAATTAACGATATTATGAAAAATAAAGGTGAATTAAAAAAGATGGTCGAGGAAGGTGTTAACATGGAGCTAAAACGAAAATTTCCGAAGTCGGAAGGATTGGCAGTGGATCAAGTCGTCTACAATTGGTTTTGCAAAGCCAGAAATAAAGTAATTCCAATATCTGGGCTGCTACTTAAACAAAAAGCACTGGAGACAGCAAGCAGTTTAAAGATGGAAAATTTCGCAGCATCTAATGGATGGTTGGAAAGTTTCTGTCGGCGACACAGTATAACTTTTAAATCAATTTGTGGTGATTCCGCAGAGGTTAATTTGGACGATATAAAAGACTGGAAAACCAAGTTACCGTTGATTTTAATAAATTATTCTCATCGAAATGTGTTTAATGCCGACGAAACAGGTCTTTATTACTGCGCTATGCCAAATAAGACATTTGCATTAAAAAGCAAAACAACGTTTGACTGTTTTACTATGTGCAAATATGGAAGGTGAGAAGGAAGATCCATTAATAATTGGAAAAAGTAAAAATCCTCGCTGTTTTAAGCGTAGTCATGTGGACAAATTACCCTTAGAATGGGTTTCTAACAAAAAGGCATGGATGACAACGGAAATTATGACAAGATGGCTGCATAAATTTGACAATAAAATGAAAAAACAAAATAGAAAAGTGCTTCTTTTCTTGGATAATGCCACTTCACATTCTAAAGTTCCATTAGAAAATGTTAAACTAGTCTTCCTGCCGCCAAACACCACTTCGTATTGTCAGCTCTTGGATCAAGGAATAATTCAGAATTTCAAATTGATTTACCGAAATTTTTTGATTAAAAAGCTTCTAACGTTTATTGACAATTAATGTGATTTTCAAATTTTTGAAAAAAACATAAATTTAGCCAATGCACTTGTATGGATTACAGCTGCTTGGAAAAAGGTATCTCCTGCTACAGTTAAAAAATGTTTTTCCAGGGCCGGATTCTCTGATGTTATCCAGGAGGACACAATGTTTGATGAAGAAGACGAAATACCCCTTGCCCAGCTATATCCTGCAGTTCGTAACGAATTTTTGATGGATTTAGATGAATATGCTTCTATTGACCGTCATGTGCCTACAGAGAGCCCTAACTTCAGTATTCCAGAAATTGTTGAAGATTTGTGCAATAATGATGAAGAACATAACTCTGATAATAGTGACCTGGACGAATGTGAAACTCCAAAATCTAGTTTATCTAGTATGAGTGAAGTGTGTGCAAAATTAAGAGACATACAAAATTATTTATTGTGCAATAACAATGGTGACATTTATATGGATGTTTCTAAAATTTTACTTACATGTGAAGCTGCAGTTTTTAAATCGAAGCTAAAAAATGTGAAGCAAACAAATATTGAAACATACTTTAAAAAATCCTAATAAATTGTGTTTTTTCGTATGAATATATTGTAATAATATGTACATATAAATAATTTATTAGACGTCATATTATCTATAATATGTAAATACATTAAAATTTTAGTTTTTCTTACACATATTTGTATTTATATACTATTTACTTTAATTAATAAAATAAAGAAAGCAAATCCTAAAATTAATTATGTATTTTATTTGTGAGACGAAAAACCTATCAATTACGGACACCTTTATATAACGGCCAATATATTTTGCTTTTTGGGTGGCCGTTATTGACAGGTTTTACTGTATATTATTTTCCTCCGCAACCGGTAGTAATGTACACTACCGCTCACAGAAGTATGGACGGCAACTATATCAAGCAACAACAAGCAAAAAAATAAAAAATATCAACGAAATTGAACAAAAATTAATATTTATAGATTCTTTATATTATAAAAATTAAAATTACAATTCATTAAGCGTAATTCCAATATACTTATGCATTATATTAATTATACTTTGTTTTTCATCGAAGAAACCACCGTTCGTGGCGATTACAGCTTTTGTTATTCGAGGTATTCTTTCTATTAATTTTCTTATTACATCTACCATAATGTTATTCCATTCTTTTTGTAAAATATTCCAAAGTTTTCCTGCGATGTTGGACATCCCTTTCTAACTCTTCTATCGAATTTATCCCATTGTAATTCAATGGGGTTGAGGTCCGGGCTCTGAGACTTTTAAATATGTTCATTCCTCAAGGCAATTTTTACACAACAACGATGTGTGTCTGGAGTCATTAACATGCATAAATTCAAAATTATTACCGATTAATCGCAGGCCTGACGGTAAAATGTGATTTTCCAATATATCTTGGTAATTCTCCTTTCTCATAATACCATCTATTTTTATCAAATCTCCCATTCCGGTTAATGAAAAACAGCCCCAGACTACAACAGAACCACCCTCATATTTCACCGTTGGAGCTATGCAATCGAACACTTCAAATTTCGATTTGTCACTCCACAGTACGTTCTTCCACTCATCGATTGTCCAATTACGGTGCAACCTTGCTCATTGAAGTCGTTTCTGCTTATTTCCACGTCGCAATAATGGTTTCCCTGAGGCAATGCGACCGTGTAAATTTGCTTCCACTAATCGTCGTTTTACTGTACTCACAGAAATTTTTTTAGGACAGCCCCGATTAAATTCGGCTGTTATTTCAGGTGCCGTTAATTTTCTATTTCTTTTGCTAATTAATTTAATTCTTTCGTCGTCAGCTTTGGAAGTACCTCTCGATGGTCCCAGCCGATTACGGTCTTCCAGACTGCCAGTTTCTTGAAACAGACGAATTGTGAAATTCACTGTCGATTTTTTCACTTTTAATTTTTCGCCAATACCGCGAATTGAATACTCCTCACGATGCAAAATAAGTATCTCTGATCGTGTTCCACTGTCAAGCGGCTTTCCCCGTGGCATTTTGTAAACAGAAATTACACTATTTGCTTAGAAAATAGACAATTTCACACAAGCACGTTCAGTGGTCTACTGATGGGCACAAGGAAGTAGTAATAGGGTAACCGACTCATTTCAGGTAAATTTCTAGATTTTGGTCCCTTCTTAATGACCGTACCACTAATCCTGATTATATATAGTTGGAATTATCGTACAATGGTATTGAGATGCAATATCAGGTAATTATAGTTATTGTTAGATAAAATTGTTTCTATCATATTGTTTGGAGAATATATAAAAATACAATACTTATTTGAATTATAAACCTTCTCAAGAATAAGGTATAATAATAATATCGCTATTTATTGATATTAATATAATTTTTATGATCGTTATATAAAATTCAATCAAGTGTCCATACTTTCATGAGCGGGAGTGTACGACGATAGTTTGACAAGTAGTGAGAATGACACATAGGTGGCGCTCTAATTGGTAAAACAAATGCACTGTAATTTAGGTTGCCTATTTATATGTTTACAATTCAATATTTAGATAAATCGGTTGATTAGTTTATTTTTGACAGCTGATTGAAAAAGAAGCGACACGTCGTTTTGTTAAAATGGAAAAAGCAGAGTATCGTGCGGTGATTAAATACTTCGTAATTAATGATATGGAAGCTACCGAAATAAAAGATGAGTTACGGGAAACATTAGGTGAATCTGCTCCATCATCCGCCACAATAAGTAGATGGGTAAATGAATTTAAACGTGATAGAACAAGCTGTGTTGATGAAGCGCGCTCTGGAGCACCCAAAATTGTGACTTCTAAGGAAATGATTATAAAAATCTATACTATTATTACGCAAGATCGACGACTCAAAGTGAGGGAGATAGCAGACATGGTAAACATTTCAACAGATCGCGTACACCATATTTCAACGAAAGAATGGGCCTTTCCAAGCTTTCGGCAAGATGGGTGCCGCGATTGTTTACGACTGATCAAAAGTTCACTCGTTCGCGCATTTCCAATGAGCGTTTGGACCTTTATAAGTGGTATCCGGTTGATTTTTATAGGCAATTTGTTACTTGCGATGAAACTTGGATACACTACAGTACACCCGAAACTAAACAACAGTCGAAACAATGGTTAGAACGTGGTTCTGCACCTGCAAAGAAAGCGAAAACCACTTCATCGGCAAACAAGGTGATAGCATCAATTTTTTGGGATTCAAAAGGCATTTTGCTCATTGATTAACTTTAGAAAGGTGCCACAATAAACGGACAATATTATTCAGAACTTCTATAAAAATTAAATGTTGAGAATCGTGCTAAACGGCCAGAAATGGCAAAGAAAAAGATTCTGTTTCACCTAGACAACGCTCCCTCGCATATCAGCACAGTTGCGATGTCCAAAATCCACGAGTTGCATTTCCAATTAGTACCGCATGCGCCTTATTCGCCGGATCTAGCCCATTCCGACTTCCACCTTTTTCCAAAATTGAAAACGGCACTAGGTGGGAAGAAATTTTCGTTTAACGACGAGCTTATCGTCTTCGTAAATGAGTATTTTGCAAGCCTTCCGAAATCGCATTTTAGAGATGGCATAAGGGCATTGGAGCACCGTTGGAATAAATGTATTGCTCTTTTAGGAGAATATATTGAAATATAAAAATTATTTTGTATTTAAAAAATTCATTTCTATTTTCCATTCTCACTACTTGTCAAACTACCCTCGTATGCTTTGAAAGAAAAACAATAACTCGTTTTTAACAACACTAAAATCCTTGAAATAGAAAACGATTATAAGAAACACATAAGTAAAGAAATATTATATAAGAAAAGATCAAAACATAATAAATGATGGAAGAAGTATCAGTCTAAATGATCTATATAATAATTTAATCCTTAGAAAACAAATTGTGTGCAATTGTATACATACATATGTATATATACACATGAATTGACACATGAATTTAGAAACATATTATACATACATATGTATAAACATACGTTACTTTGCACTCAAGCATAGACACGAGAAAAAAAGGGAAAGAAAAAAATTTCACATGTCTACAGATTGGATTTTTTCCAAATGTATATAATAGTTCCGTAGGTTCCATGTATGCGTACAAACGCACAGAAATACCGTATAATGTTTTTATTTTAAAACGTTTGTGTTTTTTGTAAATTTGCAGTTTTCAACAGGAACAGAAAATGTACGTACTTATAAATATTAATTAACTTTTTAGAAAAAAATCGAAAGAAGCCCTGCAAATAAAAATATACATAAAATCGATTTATTGAAGGTTAAAGGGAAAAAACAGAAAAGCAATTAATGAAATAACTTGAAAAAAAGTGAAGAAAGAAACGTCGTTAATAACTAGGAACTAAGTGTTTTATTATCTCTAAAACACAGGCAAATTTATTGTTAGAATATAACGACTTTTGTGGCATTTTCATAATAAATTTTAAAAATATTTATTTTGATTTTGATTTAGAGAAAATATTTTTTATGGATATGAATTTACGTTGTACATAAACATCGCTCATGCTTCTTTAAATAGCTAATACATTTAATATTTTATTCTGAACGAATTTTAGTTGCTTGCAAGAATTTTGTTATTTTATAAAAATTATTTTAGTAATACTAATTTATAGTGTACACTGTCTGTTAAAATAATAGTAATAGCAATAATCGTCATTATTAAATTATTTTAAGCTACGTGAGTCGGGTTTTAGGGGCATATTTGAATCACTTGTTCTGAGACAGGTTATAGATTTTGATGGTTGTATCACAAACACCGTCCAAAATCATAAAAAGCATACTACCGCATGCGCATTATTCGCCGGATCTAGCCCATTCCGACTTCCACCTTTTTCCAAAATTGATAACGGCACTAGGTGGAAAGAAATTTTCGTCTAACGACGAGCTTATCATCTTCGTAAACGAGTATTTTGCAAGCCTTTCGGAAACGCATTTTAGAGATGGCATAAGGGTATTGGAGCACCGTTGGAATAAATGTATTGCTCTTTTAGGAGAATATATTGAAAAATAAAAATTATTTTGTATTTAAAAAATTCGTTTTTCTTTTCATTCTCACTACTTGTCAAACTACCCTCGTATGTCCGCCATAAATAAATGAACATCCAGTAAACGTTTAAATATTTTAGTGAAATTTTGAGGAAAGATATATTTTGTTCGCCAAAACAAGCGATGAAATTTCCAGCAAGACACATCTGATTACTCAAAGTAGCATTACCAACAAACTAATGTCAGTAACAACTGTTTCTCTGTTGACATTATTCAAATATTGCATCATTAGCATACTTCCAGATGTAAAAGCAGACATTGGCAAAAATGAGGATTTTGGAAGCCTGGGATAGCATATCATAGGATACCATTAATTTATTAGTTTCAAGTGTGCTTGATTGGCTCGCTGTGTGTGTGTAGGACACAAAGGGGAGTCGATGTATTGGGTTGGCAACTAAGTACTTTCGGTTTTGTAGTATAAAATAAACACTTTTTTTTTAAACAAAGAATAGTTTTTAATCAATTATATGTTTTCCATTTTGCTCAATGACCTTTTGCCATCTTTCTTTCAGCTGCATGATTCCGCGCTCATAAAATTTCTGGTCCTTATCAGCAAAAAAGTGAACCAGGTGCGAGTGAAGGTCATCGTCATTTGTGAAAGTTTTACCATTCAAAGAATTCTGCAAACTTCGAAACAAATGGTAATCAGATGGTGCTAGATCAGGGCTGTATGGGGGATGTGGCATCACTTCCCAGCCAAGCTCCAATAGTTTCCCACGAGTTGCCAAAAATGTGTGAGGCCTTGCATTATCTTGGTGGAAAATTACACCTTTCCGATTTGACAATTCTGGCCGTTTTTCTTTGATAACTTCATCCAGTTTTATTAATTGTTGACAGTAAACATCAGAATTGATCGTTTGGTTCCTTGGAAACAGCTCAAAAAACACAACACCTTTGTAATCCCACAAACTGACAGCATGATCTTTTTTGGATGCAATTCAGCTTTCGATGGGGTTTGAGCTGGTTTATCGTGTTTGCTCCATGATCGTTTTCGAACTATGTTACTGTACAGGACCCATTTTTCATCACCAGTGATGATTCTTTTTAAGAAAGGGTCGGTTTCATTTCGTCTAAGGTGCATATCGCAAAAGTTGATTCTTTGTGTTAAATGAATTTCTTTCAATTCGTGAGATACCCAAATATCAAGCTTCTTAACTAGCCCAAGACATTTTAAATGTTTTTCAATTGTTGTGTGCGATACATGTAGCTTCTCCGCAACCTCTCGAACAGTTATATGACGATCCTCTTCAATTTTGACTTTGATTTGGTCATCATCAACTTCAGTAGGCCGACCAGAACGTTGCTCATCTGTGAGGGAAAAATCTCCAGAACGGAATTTTTTATACCAATTCTGACACGTGCGCTCTGTTAAGCAATTAGCACCATAAACTTCCCATATCTTTTTGTGAGCCGCAGCAGCTTTCTTTCCTTTACGGAAATAAAATAGTAAAATATGTCGAAAATGTTCGTTTCTGCACTCCATTTAAAATTAACCCACAACTAATAGCTTTAATAAAAGTCACGCACTACTTGCTTCTGAAGTTACGTCAATGTGACTAATATCATGCGACAAACGGTAAAGTGCAGCACTAACATACGTTATACAAAAAATAAAGCAACGCTCTCTATCAGTAAAAACCGAAAGTACTTAGTTGCCAACCCAATATTATTAATATTTGTATATATTGCTATGTTATCATATCTTGCTGACATTTTAGTCGCTTTTTAGAAGCGATAAAACACATATTTACTGAAAATTTCATTTAGATGCACGTGTTCATTTATTCATGGTAATCAGTATATTTTTTCGGTCAAAATCGATGGATCGATACCCTGCTATTTTATAATAAAATGTAATTCTGCCGTTCTATAATTTGTAGTTCATCACAAACAGATGAATTTACTTCAAAAACAGATTTAATTCCATTAATGCATTTGTTATATTGTACGACCCAATTATAAAATGAATTAATTATATTTCTAAATACGGCATTTTCAAAAACGATCAGTATTTATCCATTGAATGAGGCCACTTTATAATTTTGTACTTTTTACATGTTAACGAAGCACAAGGCTTTAACAATGTTTTACCATCTATTAATAAATAAAAAATACGTTTAAATCAATATTTTGTTAGAACTTCCGCAGTTTTAATAATTTCCTGGATTCCCGAAACAGCTTTTAACGGAAGCTTTTATGCTGTTTTATATTTTTTATTTTCTCGTCAACGGTAATATGTCCTGTAATTGGTTTGTTAAACCGTTGGGCATTAAAGATTATTATTATTATTATGTAATTATTATTATTATTTTGTTTAATACTTTACTCTAAAACATGAATGGTTTTATTTGAAGAAAGATTTAATTGTTTGGAAACTTTTCCAAATTTTTTTCCATTGAGTTACTAGATTTTGATACTATCATAAATCGTAATCTAGAAACATATTATGGTTGCACAATCTTCCTCAAAGATGTAAGAATTTTTTCGTAATTTTAATTGTAAAAATAAAGACAATATTCGAGAAATATGAAGATCATGATGGGGCTGAAAAGATTGCAGTTGCATAAGAAATTACGCATTCATCTCATGAAAACCTAATCTAATTTATTAATCTAGGTCTATCATGGCCCTTTTATTTCCGGAATATTATCTTTAGCTTGGGGTGCGATTCCATACCGCCTCTTCGTGGTGCACCTTGAGTGACGCTAAAGAACTAGAAACATAAGCAATCCAGACTCTTCTACTGTACGACCTCCTGAAAAATACAAACTGCATACCGACTATAGATCAAACAATTCTGATACCTATTTTTGTGATTGTTTCAATATGTACCTAGCCATAAGCTAGATAAACAAATAAACAAGTAAAACCTTTAGCTTCACTCTCTTAGGTTAGACCTAACAATTTCGAGAGCGCTCTTCCTGTACGTACCTACGCTTTAGGTTATTGATTTTCCATTTGTAGAAACCGCTTTCTTATCAATCCTTTGCATTGCAAAAAAGTCAATACTAAATGCAGTGGAACAACAAGAATCACAAACAGAAGACATAGAAAACGTACTGGTGGACGTAGAGCATAAAAAAGTAACGAAAACGAAGCAGAAATGAAGGAAATACATTCAAAATAAAACACAGATTACGTAAAATATAAAACGAAGAGCAAATGAGTAAAGAAAGCTGATTAGAGCTCTTAGATGGACTTCTGAGAAAAGATGGAAAATGCATATAAAAAAAATATGAAATGGTTCTATAGAACCATGAGAAGTACAATGAAAAACAAAGTAACTACGCTAGAAACATCAGAAATGAAAATGGTGAAATGTTATATGAAGAAAGGGAAGGGAAGATGAAGGCAGTATTATAAAAATTTATTTAGGACAAGAAAACAACACCCGAAGAACCTAAATAATAAAGACAAATTATAGATGAGGAAATCACTAGGGAAAAGATACAAGAAGTTACAAAAAAGCGAGCAAAGCTACAAAACATGACCGAATAACAGCTGATATGACAAAGACAGAACGAGAACTAGCTAATGAGATGCTATGGAAAATAATAAATTTAACATACCACAAAGGAGAACCCTTAGAAAACTGAAGAATTGGCATAACTACGCAAAGAAGATTCGAGAGGAAGCAACAATTATAGACCCGTCACACTACTAAGCACAGTCACAGCTAGAATACTTGAAAGAAGGGCAAAAACCAAACTAAAACTTAAGGAGTAAATCACAAGTCGATTTCAGACGCAATGGAGATGCACAAAATGCTTTATTTCATTAAACAGTTACGCGAAGAAGCTACCAAGTGATGTTTATTTATAATTGGTGCACTTACAGAAAGTCTTCGATAAAATAAGCAGACATTTGAAAGATTTTGGGCATATATGAAAAATATTTCGAAGGCAACTTCGTCCGATTAGTATTTGTATATCCCTGTCTGACATACAGTATATGTATAATTTAACACAAATATATTTGTGTAATAATCAGCACTTAATAAAACAGTATTAACAACAAATTATCTACACTTGTCGACGTAATTACAAAATTATATGATTTAAACTGTAATCAACGCACAGTGACGCCAGTAAATTGAAACATTTTAATTTGAAATAATTTCATTACGCCATTCCATCTGAAAAGCCCTCCGACACGTTCAATATATTATTAGTGGTTATGCCGAACACGGCCTACAATGATTACTGATTTTTTAATGTATTTAGTTTATTTAACATGTGTGGTTCTTTTAATAATAATAATAATAATAATAATCTTTATTATCCAACAGCAGATAAATGCTAATTACAGGATAATCTTATCAGTAAATATGAAAGGTTAACTAAAAATTATAATCATATATAAAATAAAATATAATGTAACATAAAGAAAATATATATAATATTTATTAATATCATATATGTGCATATACTCACATACATAAACATAAATATATAAGTATACGGAACTGAGGAGAAAGAAAATCAACAATAAGTCGGGCTCCAAAAAAAAAGAAAAAAAAGAGAAGAAAAAGAAAAAAAAAGAAGAAGAAAGTAACATAATTGGTATTCTAGGAAAAAAACATCTCACAAAGAATGTGGCGAAGCTGACATAGACCAACATTACACATATCAATCTCAGAGCAGTATAAATTGACGCAACGACTCATTGAAAGAAGAGGAGAACAAGAATGATGGCGAGTTCTAGGAAACGGAAGATAAAACATATGTTTAGCCCTAGTATGAATTGTTGGTACATAGAAACTCAATCGATCCAATAAGTCAGAATCAACAATTAGACCATTTACAATTTTAAAAACAAATATTATAAGGGATATTATTCTACGATTATAGAGCGACATACAGTCGAACCGACACAAGAGTTCGTCGTAGGAGTAATTATGAGATAAATATATTTCAAAATTGCGGAAGTACAAGACCTTCAAGAATTTTTTTTGGACACTCTCCAAGCAGTCAATGTATCTGAAGTACATTGGATTCCAGACAACTGAGCAATATTCCAGCCTACTGCGAACGAAAGCGTTGTAGAAGCTGGTCAAGGCAGAATTGGGAAGCTGGCGAGTATTACGAGTAAGAAAACCCAACAAGCCGGACGCATCTTTACAGATGTTTAAAACATGGATGTTAAAATTCATCTTAGAATCAAACCACACGCCAAGGTCCCTATTTAAAGAGCAACGCTCTAGCGGTATTGTGTCAATGCTGTATCCAAACTCAACCACAGATTGAACTCTTGCAAATGTCATAGTCCTACATTTAGCAACATTGAGTTTGAGTCCATTCGACAAACTCCAGAGATGAAGCAACTCCAAATCCCTCTGCAAGGCGGAACAATCATCGGTCGTGGCTATGGCGCGAAACAACTTAACATCATCAGCATACATTAAACACTTAGACGTCAAACGCTTAGGAAGGTCATCTACAAATATAAGGAATAATAGGGGCCCCAGAGTAGAGCCCTGCGGGACACCAGAAACCGAGTCGTAAACCAATGATTTAAAACCATTTAACTCCACATAATCGCCGCGGTTTTCTAGGTAAGATTGGATCACTTGAATTAAATTATCAGATATGCAAAAATTATTCAACTTATTCAAAATCACTGAATGCTGCACGGAATCAAAAGCCTTTTGGTAGTCCGTGTAAATAACATCAACTCGATAACGTTCGTCAAGAGCACCGGACACATAATCAACAAAACTACACAAATTAGTTGCAGTTGATTTACCTTTGACAAAACCATGCTGTTCTGAGCAAAGCATATTCTTTACATGATTAAATAGTCTATCAAATAGCAACTTCTCAAATACCTTTGCAAAATTACAAATAATTGAAATAGGTCTATAGTTTTCTATATGTGTCCTATTACCAGACTTAAAAACAGGTCGAATACGTGACACCTTCCAAACATCAGGAAACTTCCTAGTTGATAAGATAAGATTGTAAATATGAAGAATAGGTCGCAGCAAAGCGACCGAGCAATCTCTAACCAAAAATGCAGGAATGGAATCAGAACCAGCGGTGAGCGTTAATGTGTTTTTAATTTCAATATACTAAATCGACCACAACTAAGAATTGAATAAGTACCTTATTTATGAAGAATCATTGTAGACAAGATCTGATTCATACCAGGGTGGGCAAATTTGAGGTTAGAAAGTAAATTGACTGTCAAATGATGAAATGTCAAGAATTGAGCTGTCATCTTTTGACATTTATTTAGTAAAAAGTTGGGAAATTTTAACCATGGAACGTTACACTCTTACACAAAGAATTTTATTTGTGAAAATTTACTATCAAAATGGTGCAAATTTTACTGTATCACTTCGTAAAATTCGAGCAGGTTTTCCTCGTAATCAGGCTCCTTCTGAGACCGCTGCGCGTAATTTAATCGCTAAATTCGAGGCTCACGGTACTGTTGCTGACAATAGACCAAAACAATACGCGCGTAGTGACCGTAGTGATGCAAACATAGTCGCTGTACAGCAAAGTGTTGAGAATGAGCCTGGAACATCAACTCGTCAACGTTCGCAACAACTGGGCATCACCAGAGGCACTTTGCGCAACATTTTCCATAAAGATCTTCATCTTCAGGCTTGGAAGATATATTGTATATTCATAGTACAAAATAATTGGGTTTTAATATTTAGAACGGATATAGACTTGAAAGGTAATAATCCTTGGTTAGGTAATACGAAGAAAAGACAACAAATATTATGGTACGCAGACGAAGTATCAATAATGACAAGATTAGAATGACAATTATAAGAAACATTCCTACGTAGTTGCAGCAGAAGAAGCAAGCTTAAGAGCAAAAGAAAACAAATCAAAATATATGAAAATTAAATCAACTTAAGAAAGGACAATAAGATCTATTTATCTAGAATATAATTAAATATAAGTAAGGCGAAACAGTCCCTTAGGAAGCAGTCGCCGAAATCTATACAAAAGTAGATCACAATTACAATGAATTTCATATTTACATGATTATATAATATTTTGAAAGAGTTAATGCATTACGTAAGACACATGATATATATTCAAATAATACAATTAAAATGTATATAAAATTTCTTTGAATTTATCATTATTTGATTCATAAAATGCATTAATCGGATTATACTTTGATTTTTGCATATTCGTCTAGAGCTATATCATATTAGTGCGGTGCATAGTCCCATTATCTTCAAATAGAGTAAGAAGATAACAAATAAGCAAAATGTATATGTATGAACAAAGTAAGAATCATTTAATAATTTATTTTAACACTATCATTAGAAAATTTTAAAAATACGTTTTACATTCGCATATATGTTAATTAAATAAGTAATTAATATAGATGTGGATGTAAAATGTATTTTTATTATATGAAAAACCAACATGAGGCTCAAGTAGTAATATTAAAATGTCCCTCTTATGCGTTTGATTTATAATATGTATTTACATATATATATATTTAGCAACTTGGAGAAGGGGCTCACGAGACGCTGTCGGAAGCCATGGCATGGTTTTCGGCAAACAGGCTGGTCCTTAATGAAGTCAAAATTGTCAAACTGGCATTCACTTCCAAAAGGGAAGAAACTCCCGCGAATGCAGGGTCAGTGAAAATATTGGGAATAAATTCAGATGCCAGACTAACCTGGAAAGGTGAAGTGGACGCCCTCTCGAAAAAGCTCTCTTGTGCAATATATGCTTTGCGGAGGATCAGAGCCATTACAAATAAGGAAACTGCAAAAACAGCCTATCACGCACTTTTTCACTCGCGGATGGCGTACAGTGTCCAACTATGGGGCGATTCAGTGCATGCAAATGACATTTTTAGTTTACAAAAGAAAGCATTACGAATAATAGAACAAGTTAATATAACGACACATTGTAGACCTATATTCATAAAAAATAAAATAATGACGTTGCCCCCATACATATGCAAGCAATTGCTGCGCGCTAAATGAGAGCTACCAGCCGAGAAAAGGAAAGGAGAGGAAAGAGCAATACAACTGAGATCCAGACAACAAGTACTTCTTCCCAACCATAGGCTACGTACTACTGCTGCCCAACACAAGCATTTGGATATGTTTAACAGGTTGCCATTATCGTGGACTGAAAAACCGATTTTGAAATTCAGAAATGACATAAAAACATTTCTTTTACAAAACGGATTCTACACAAGAACGGAGTTTCATGGGAAGATTAAATTAATCAAATATTAAACTGTATGTTCTGCTTTGTGCACACAACATATGTTTAAACCACGCTTACACACAGTACATATACACGTACATACACATACATACCAAATCATAGACAATGACGTTACCTCCTTATTTGTATCATAATTGATGGTAAAATAAAGCTTATATATATATATATATATATATATATATATATATATATATATATATTTGTGTGTGTGTATAACACAAATCCCGAATGAAGATACAACAAGATACAATACATATATTACAAGACGGCAGGTATTAATTGATTCTCAATAGAAAATGAAAACTAAATCATAATATCAATTAAAAACGCAAAATTATGTATTTCCAAGGACAATTCACAAACAATGTTAAGTTTCAAACTTTGCCGCGAGAAAATGATTAAAAACGCACCATGAAGATGGACCCGGTTGGAAAATTTAATTGAAAAGACATAAAATAAGATGCATAGCCTCGAGACTTAACTTTAAAGCTAAACATATTTTCTGCTATTCCATCGTTAATTAAATTTACAGAAATCAATTAAAAATTACTGCGTTGAAGAAGGACTCGAACCTCTACCTGCCGTTTTCTAGACGGCTGCTCTACCAATTAAGTCACCAGGCAGTACAACTTCAAGTCCTCTAATACGCCATAAATTTCAATATGGAAACAGATCTAATATTTATTTTAAAACCTCGCAGTCAAGTTATTATGATATTAATAATTATATACCGTGAATATATTTTATAATGCAACATGCACATACATACATAACGTAATAATGAAATGACAGCAATGTATTTTAGCGTGTATATTATTTTGCAACATAGGATGTGAAATACAGTAGTTGAACAAAATTTAAAAGCTAATTTAACAAATTTTCAAAAATGTCACCATTAACGCCAGACAGTATCCTAAGCGATTGTAGAATTCATTTATTGTATTTTGTATCTGCTCTGGGGTTATTTCTCTTGCAGCAACGCGTATTCTATTTTTTAATTGGTCAATATTGTTTAGAGGTTCTCCATGAAAAACTTTACTTCTGATACATGACCAAAGAAAGAAATCGTTTGGAGACAGGTCTGGTGACCTTGCGGACCATTCTGCTTCTCCTCCACGGCCTATCCAACGGTTTGGAAATCTTTGGTTGAAAAATGTTCTAACCATATGAGAATTATGTGCCGGAGCGCCATCATGCTGGTACCAAATCTCACCATCAATATTTAAAGCGTGGAGGGCTGGCATAACTCTGTACTCAAGCAATTCTAAATATTTTTCTCCTGTAAGAGTACCCTCAATAAAAAACGGTCCTACAATATGGTGTCCAATCAACCCAGTCCAAACATTGACTTTCTGTGGCCGCTGAGTCCTTGTGATATGATATCTATGCAAATTTTGCCTACTCCAGTAGCGGCAGTTCTGTGAATTTACTTCACCATTTACATAAAATGTTGCTTCATCTGTAAAGCAAATTCTGCGTAGTAAAGTATCATCATTATGAAGCTTATCCAACATGATTTCACAAAAGTTACTTCTTCTTTCTGCATCATTCGCAATTAGTTCCTGATGGTTTTGAAAATGATACGACTTAAAATGTTCTCGTTTTAGTAGTTTATGCACGGAATATTTGCTTACATTTGTAGTTTGTGCTAAAGCTCTTGTGGAGAGCATATTATTATTTTCGATTGTTTGTAGAATTTCATCTCTTTTGGCGTCAGTAATAACATACGAGTATCTTGGCCTATTCTTTTTTTTATGATTAGGAACGATGCATCCATTATTTTTATACTTCTGTACTAACCTACTTATTGTAGTTGGGCTCGGTCTTGGACGGTCAGGATATGTAATTTGAAACAAATCTGCTACACTCCTCAAACTCATATTCGAGTTATACCAGTTCACTAATAACAGTTTTCTTCTGCACTATACATACCTCAAAAATAGAGTAACTTATTTTGACATCCTATGTTGCAAAATAAAATACACGCTAAAATACATTGCTGTCATTTCATTATTACGTTACTCTAGCAACTAGTGTATGTATGTGCATGTTGCATTATAAAATATATTCACGGTATAAACATATAATTACGTTCTTTTACAATGGGAATTCTTGAAAATTATTATTCTTTGCTATTCCATCGTTAATTAAATTTACAGAAATCAAAGCGCAGAAATTTTTAATTAATAAAGAAAATAATAATTTTTATGATTTCCCATCGTAAAAGAACTTAATTATATGTTTTTATATAATTATTAATATCTAAACAGACGTGTTTGATAAATACAGACTTTAACAGCAAATAACCGAATATTCATTTCATAGATTTATGTATCATAATACAAGGTATTTATAATTATAATCGGTGTATTTTGAAATTGTCTAAATTCAAATTAATTTACAAATTTCTTCTGATTTATTGATCTTTTGAAATTTTCTTCATTTTTAATAGTTTTTAAAAATTAATTTTGATTTAAAGAAATACAGTGCAGTGCAATAAGCAATGAGAGGTGATACGATATTTCCGGCGTTTGCGCATATTGTACTTCATTTTCGTTATAACGTTTTAAAATATGAGTTAGGGAATTTTAATTCAATTGAAATACAGAGCTAACACTAAACAATACCGTAAAGAGATACCATATTTCCAGCGTTTGTATTTTAAAACTGTATTTCTTCCTCTTATAAAATGTCCAAGTTAGACATCTATCAAAAGTTCATCATAATTTTAAAATAAAAGTAGAGAATATTATGTGGAATTGACTATTGATGCGTACTTGCTAGTGTTACAATATTCATTCGTATAATATTGTAGGTAGTCACATGTATTTGTTTTGTGAATCCCCATTTAACAAAATCAATGAATCTCGTTAATTTTTGTCGTTTAACGCAAAAACTTTGACGAATTAATAAATTACTGCAAACACCATGTTTTAACACAAATATCGTCCAATACTGCGCACTATTTTTGCATAAAAGGAAGGAATGGCGTTTCATATGTACAAATTTAATAATATTGTAAGGTCGAAGTTGTTTATGCAGATTTAAAGTTTTTATTTTAATTTATGGAAACAGGAAATTAAATTGTAAGTAATCCTCAGTTTGGCAAGAAATTTACACAATCGAAATTCTTATTCCATTTTCGACACATTAGAGATCCAATTATTCACGCAAAAAATAAAAGTGAGGCGTTGATTATTTATTAAAAAATATAATTGAATAATAGCACTAGTATTATTAATAAAATTAAAACATAAAAAGTAATCACATTCTAACGTATCCATTTGCCAAGCTGAAATAGTTTGTTGAAATAAAATGAGAGAAATAAGAACACAGCGTTCAAAAGATATTTGAAATTTTATCCGAGCATTTTTATATAAAGAAACACAGATGTTGTAGCATGCAGCGTCGACGAAGCAAAAACAAATCCAAAACTTACTAGGAGATAATCCAATATGTGAATTTTTCGCTTGGTGCTTCCTTCCTATTTGTTTCCAGGACTGTTCCTCAGTTTTGCAACTGCAAGATAATATTTGTCCGTTTGGATATGACATCCTTAAATGATTTTTCTAGTGTTCTGTCAATTTATATGCTCGCCGCGAAATATTTCCCTCTTTCTTACGCTTCTCTGACACTAATGTGTAGTTTATAATAAGATATAGTTCGATATATATACCGGGCTTGACGAAAATGATGGACTGACTATACACAATTGGCTTCTAGCGAAAAAATAAGAAGTAAAGTACATATAAACATATGTGGTAAAGGGGTTGCATACAAAATGAGAAGTATTAGAAATTGCAACAGACCGATACCGGTTACATACTTAAATTTATAGTCTGCAACTAACAGTGATTCATTTTGCGGTAAAAAAAAATAAAAAAGAAAACAAAACTTCAATTTTATTGGTTATTCTTTATTATCTGCTTCTGGGCTTCCGGGCTGGAACCGCGTCACTGGTATATAACTGCCGACGTTGCGTACCCACTCATATAGGACATCTTCAAGGCTCAACTACTGCTACTGTCTGTCGCACTGAAACTATTCTTTATTATCATACAAAAGAATCATTCTTGACATTTATTTTTTAAAGATTATTGCCTTCGAATGTTGCCCAACACGGTCTAATTTGAAGTTCCAATTTTCGATGATGCATTCGATCATTTCAACTGGTGCTTAGCAAAGAACGCTAGTAATGTTGGCTTTCAATTGCTCAATCGTAGCTAGCTTACCCATGTAAGCTTTGGACTTTACGTTACCCCAAAGGAAAAAGTCTAAAGGTGCGATATCACACGATCTAGATGGCCATTGCATAGGTACATTACGTAAAATTAAATGTTCACCAAATTGTTCTCGCAATATGCTTTCACGGACTGCGTAGCGAGTAGCACCGTCTTGTTGGAACCAAATGTAGTCGAGATCACGGGCTTCAATTTCAGGCAGCAAATATTCTGTTATCATGACGCGATAACGAGCGCCATTCATAGCTACGTTGCATGTAATGGTACCCCCTCGTATGGGACATCTTCAGGGCTCAACTACTGCTACTGTATGTAGTACTGAAACTGAAACTATTCTCTTTATTATCATACAAAAGAATCATTCTTGACATTTATTTTTTAAAGATTATTGCCTTCAAATGTTGCCTAACACGGTCTAATTTGAAGTTCCAATTTTCGATGATGCATTCGATCATTTCAACTGGTGCTTAGCAAAGAACGCTAGTAATGTTGGCTTTCAATTGCTCAATCGTAGCTAGCTTACCCATGTAAGCTTTGGACTTTACGTTACCCCAAAGGAAAAAGTCTAAAGGTGTGATATCACACGATCTAGATGGCACCGTCTTGTTGGAACCAAATGTAGACGAGATCACGGGCTTCAACTTCAGGCAGCAAATATTCCGTTACCATGACGCGATAACGAGCACCATTCATAGTTACATTGCATGTATTGCAAGATCGTATGGGACATCTTCAGGGCTCAACTACTGCTACTGTCTGTCGCACTGAAACTGAAACAGTTTCAGTGCGACAGACAGTGGCAGTAGTTGAGCCCTAAAGATGTCCCATACGAGTGGCAGTTATACCAGTGACGCGGTTTTAGCCCGTAAGCCCAGAAGAAGACAGCTAAATAATTTGTGGTCGCGGTACCGGGTTGAGTCTCTTCATAATAAAATGTACAATACCTATCTAAAATAACGTGAAAGTCTGACACGACTCATGCTTTGCCTCTCCAAAAAACGTACATCCTAATGAATCACCCATTACATCAATTAATAAAAATATATATTTTCTTGCATATCAAAAAATATTACATAAACATAGAGAAAAACAATTTTATCGATACATCTTTTAACGATAAACATCCATTTTGTTTATAATCCCAACTTTATATATTATATATGTCGTCACGAATGAAATATGTATGTAAACATAACCATGTTTACGTATATCATAACTCAAAATATGCATTGTTTACAAATATCTAGGGAATAATATAATGTAAAAAATGCGCGCTAAAAATGTGTCACTAGATCCTTGGGATTAATCACAATATTAAATAAAAGCTCTGGCATTTTTTTTATATTAATATACCCGAATCGAATTAATTTGTTCGCGTTGTCCTATGGGAGTGGTATTTCAAAGGAATTTAATTTATATATATTTACGCTTTCAAAGAAATACACACGTTTTTATTTTATTAACACAGAACATTTTATTTCAATGTTAACTGAATATGTAGCTCTTCGTGTAGTATGATATATGGCTTCAAATAACATACCATTTGGATAAATGAAATATCGAAGGAAGATATGGTTATATTTTGCAAACACAAATTTTAATAAAACCTTTATGAGAAAAATTATAGGTATTACATTAAATTAGGTGAAAATGCTAAAATTATGGTCAAAGTCTGCTACGGACTTGCTTCTGTGCGAGTTTCACCGCGGATTCAGGCGCGACACTGTAATTAATTATCTGCTGATGATTACAACTTAGTTATTGAAATACGAATACAGAATACGGACGTTATTTTGGAAGGGAGTTTTATTTACCATTTTGGATTACATAAGAACAAAGTTAGTTGATCGAAAACAACTCTCACAAGAAAAGACGGAAATAATGGGTATTTTTCAAGCTGCATGAGAACTATCGATATCGATAACTATGGTTTGACAGCTGATAATGTCAAACTGTGTTGAGATTTCTGTTCAGTAAGGTATGGCAAGTCATCATGAATCGTTTAACGCCAGAACAACGCTTCCAAATTGTGGAAATTTACTTTCAAACGATAAATCTGTTTCGCGAAGTTCATAGACCACTTCGTCCATTCTACGGTCAACATAATCGGCTTAATGAGCAAGCAATTCGTGCAGCTCTTGATCGTTTTCGCACTAATTTCACTCTTCTCGATTCAAAACCATCAACAAGACAAAGAAATGTGCGTACCGAAGAGAATATTGCTGCTGTAACGCGAAGTATTGAAGAAGACGCCGAAATGTCGATTCGTCGTCGTTCTCAACTTATTGGCATTTGTCCTTCGACTATGTGGAAAATTTTACGTAAAGATCTTAGCTTACGTGCCTATAAAATACAGCTCGTGCAAGAATTGAAGCCAAACGACCATCTTTTGCGTCGCATTTTTGCTGATTGGGCTCATTTGAAACTGGGCGAAGATGAGCATTTTTATCAAAGAATTGTGTTTAGTGATGAAGCTCATTTATGGTTAAATGGCTACGTCAATAAGCAAAATTGCCATATTTGGAGCGAAGATAATCCTCATGTCGTTAACAAATCACCATTACACTTATTAAAATTGACTGTTTGGTGCGGTTTACACGCTGGCGGCATCATCGGTCCTTATTTCTTTCGAAATGAGGAAGGAGCTGCCATTACGGCGAATGGCGAGCGCTATCGAGAAATGTTGAACGAATTTTTATTTCCAAAAATTAAGCAGCTAAACATCGGCGACATTTGGTTCCAACAAGACGGCGCAACTTGCCATAAAATCGATTTATTGCAAAATCCATTTGGTGACAACCTTATTTTCAGAAATGGTCGTGCTCACTGGCCCCCTCGTTCGTGCAATTTAACGCCTCTGGATTACTTTTTATGGGGCTATGTTAAGACATTGATTTATGCCGACAAACCAGCAGCTCTTGAAGCATTGGAAGCCAATATTCAAGCCCAGCTTTATTGGAAAATGTAGTCAAAAATTGATCTGATCGAATGGACCATGTAACTCGTAGCCGCGACAAACATATGCCGGAAATCATATTCAAAAAATAAATGCCATGAAATTATCTACCACATTATAATGAAAAAAATTTCATTCCAACAATATTTAAAAAACACCCCATACCTTCCAAACGACCCAATATTTATTTATTTAACTTTATATGCATCATATTAATTCGTCCAGTAAAGAGAATATTCTTGTATATTAAAGATTATTATTACGTGTTTGCCTAAAAATAACACAAGCAATCTCTTAAATTGTAAAACGAATTCAATAAAAAGAATCCGTACCGACGCAGTAATAAATGCAACAGAAAGAAACAATCGAGCTTTAAAGCACTCCGTCGTTTTCAATTTTGAACCGCACTTGTATGAATTATTAAAAAAAAATACTAGTTGATGCTAGTGGTACTTATCGCAGATATAACACTCAAGCGAGACCGTCAATAACGTGTCGTTTGCAAATACTTACTTTATATGTGTGTGAAATGAAATTTTCTGAGAACGGATTTATATCAAACGTTGTATCTCCTAAAACAATATTCGAAATATAAGAAAAGTTTCCCAATTTGACGCTACTATCAAGGGACTAGTAAGGTTCAAGCTGTCTGCAGTAAAGCAGGCCTGGGGCCTTAATCAAAGTTCAATTCGCCGTGACACGAACTGACAATAATACCACATGCTAGACTTTATTGGCTATTGGTTTCTACGATCTGAATCACCGCTGCCTGAAATGGTTACGGTATTATAAGCCCCCGAGGGCTTCCGCTGTCTCCCTTTCTCACTTGATGTTAAAGATTTCACCTGTCTTCAAAGGTCAACTGTCATCATTAAACCTGAGCATTAAATGTTGTCTATTAACTGTAATTATACTGAAATGGAATTATCAACTGTTAAATTTACTGATATAGACATTCAATGGGCTGCCCCTATATTGAAACATATATATTAATTTTAATGAAATATTCAGAATAATTATATTTAATTAATTAACCCTACGTGTCTATCTACAGTATTTGATATGTGCTTAAAATTCCAAGGTATTTTCAATAGTTAAATGGAAGTAAACAGCGGAGCGAGAACTTCTGCTACGATCTATCTACGAGGCGTGTTTTTTAAGTAAGAGCCATTTGAAAACAATGGACCTAGCAAAGGAAAAATATAGAATTAATATGCTGTTAATTGATGTACGGAAGAAAATATTCTAGAAAGTTCGAGAAAATAATGTCTGATTCTCACGCAGACACAAAATAACTACGCACACCTGCAGTTCATCTATCGGTGCAGCTAGAGTGAGATGGAGTCTGCTCATGACTCATCGCCTGTGCATATAGACATAATAAAACTCCAACCACGGAAAGACTTACTTTCTGCGGCTTACATAAAATGCTCTATTGAATTGAATAAGAAGTTAAAACAAAATACGCCTAGACTAACTGCAGTATCAGCCATGAAATAAACAAATGTATGAGAATATATCAACGCTACATTAGATGAAACTAACACGAAAAGAAATGTTAAACAAACGATATTTGAACTTACATAATAACCAATTATAGAGACTATTACAAAGTTTTGAAGATGAAAATCGAACAATCATTCTACCAATTTTCCAGGATTCGGGAAAAGTACACGAACGAAGTGCAAGATTGAATACCAGGCATAAGGGAGTAGCAACAATGCCGGCGCCATCTTTAAGCGAGAAGCTTGGGATACCATTATTACCCACAGTATTGAAGTTGTTACGATTTTTTAACTCGTGAAAAACATCTGAATTTCGAATACGTTGTATATTAATTAAGATATTACTGAAGCAATTCCAAGTGCCAATAATAGACGCCGAGACAGGTAATGAGTAGACAGAATTCATAGATGGAATTCATTGATACTTGACTGTGGTTGAGTCAAAAGATCTCCATACATGTTCTTCAGGGAATTGGGTAATCCAATATTGGTCTTTTTACTGCATATGAAACCCCAATATAGCTTAGGATTATATTTTATAGAACTATGCACTCTGTTTAATCCTCCGCTTGGTACATGTTCGGATTTTTACATTAGTGCCTCACAGGTTCTGGCCAGACCCCTTTATATTTTCGTGTAAATGTATAGAAATATTGCATTTTTGGTTATGCATTGCATTTATATACCATTCAAGTATATATTTTGGTTTTTTTCTGGTTCTCTGTGGCTTTCGCATATGTTAAAGAACGGCTCTTGTAAAAATATTAAAAAAAAATTTTTGAGGTAATCGGGATTTTATAATGAAATACAAATATATTATAATACATTCATGAAACTAAAACAAATACGATTACTTTGGAGTGTTGTAGGTATACTCAATCTGAACGTTTTGCACAAAAGAAATGAATTTTACGGCGTGTCTTATCACTTCCTTGTAAAGAAGGCTTACAACGTCTCTTCTACTCGAACATAGTACGGGCGCTTTCCTTTTCAAAAGCTTATACTGGAATCTGAAATAGGACATCGATAATATTATAAATTCTATCATAAAACGCATAAACGACATCTATTAACATGCGTATAAAATTCAATGAACGATCAATCCGCATTTATTAAATCATTATATAGTACAGAGCGTCGGAAGTCCTATCTGATGAAACAATTGTGATGTGCAATAATGGAAATAAAAATAAAACTGGTGAAAATTATAATATAATTTTCTCACACATATTCATTTTCATAGCCGAATCCAAACCAATCTTCCGTTTTTCATTTCTTTTATGTATTAGGTTCGGTTTTATCGGTAGCATCAGTTGCTAGTTCATTTATTTCAATGGAATTAACTTCCACCTCTGGCTCTCCTCGAAAAAAATCCAAATTAAATACAGAAATTTTCAACAAAAACTTTAAATTAAAATACGAGGGTGGTCCCATAAGTAACCGGCCTGACCTAGAGATAGCGGTAGTTGCTTGATGAAAAATATCACTGTATTAGAAAGTACACAATCTATAAAGCACATGTTTCAAGTTTGAAGACGCCACGTTGTTTAATATTTGTTTGGCAGCCATCAATAGTGAACGTTTTCACGGAATTTGTGTGTAAAAAATGGAGAAAGTTGGTCATCGTTACGTGATACAATACTTTTATTTCAAAGGCCTCAGCCCAACCGATATAAAAGCTGAACTGAATTCTACTCTGGGTGAATTTGCTCTTGAGTAGCAGAGTTTAAACGAGGCCATACGAGCTGCCAGGACGAACATCACAGTGGTCAACCAAATGAGATGACAACTCCAGAAATGGCGAAGAAAATCCACAAAACGGTACTGAATGATCATCGACTGAAAGTGCGCGTGCTAGCAAACATGGTAGGCATTTCAAAAAGTGTGTTACATCGCATATTATCTGAAAATTTGGGCATGAGAAAGCTGTGTGCAAGATGGGTGCCGCATTTGCTCACACTTGAGCAAACACTGTGTCGTGAAGATGTTTCAATTGAGTGTTTAGCGAAGTTTCACAGTTACAAAGCAGAATTTTTGCGCCATTTCATAACCATGGATGAAACATGTGTCCATCACTTCTCACACGAGACAAAAGAACAAACGAAACAATGGACTCAAGAAGGAGAACCGGCTCCAAAGAAGGCGAAGACCGTTTCATCTGCAGGCAAGGGCATGGCATCGGTTTGTTCGCATGTGCGTGGAATAATTTTCATTGACTATCTTCAAAAAAGAGAAACTGTCAACGCCGAGTATTATGCGAACTTATTGCAACGTTCGAGCGAAGAAGTTTGGTTGTTTCATCAAGGCAATGCCATGGCCAAAATTAATGAATTAAAGTTTGAATTGCTACCTCATGTACTCTATTCGCCAGATTTAGCCCCCTCGGATTATTTTCTACTCCCAAACTTGAAACAATGGCTCAGTGGTCTACGATTTTCCAACGATGAAGAAGTGATGTCGGTAGTTAATGGCTATTTTGACGAGCAAGGCAGTTCTTATTATAAAAAGGGTATCGAACTTATTGAACATCACTGGGAAAAGTGTATAGAGCTGCTAGGAAGATTATGTTGAAAAATAAATATATTTCTTTCCAAAATTTTTGTCTTTTCTTTGTTGGGTCGGGTACTTCTGGGACCACCCTCGTAAATCAATTTTAGGATTTAAAATATAAATAGTATTTCATAGATTTGTATCTATTCTAACAAAAATAAAAGTGTAATAACTACGAGGAAACTGTTTAAAACATATGTAATAAAACATAAACATAATCAAACACACAAATTCTGTCAAATCCTAAAAAATAAACAAAATGCATTTGATTTGTTTCTGTAACAACGATTTGTTTTTATTCACTTTGACAAAATTTCGGACAAAAATTATTTTAACTTCATTAATATTTATGCCCTGCGAAACGTTACAGATGAATAAAAAAAGCCCGACGCTAACAATTTCGTAGTGTGAGTGGGATAATAAATTACACAGTAACATATTGTTCTGAAATGCGAATGTTTAAGCTACGGAGGTTTTTAGGTTGTAGAGGGAGTTGAAGATGTAATGCGGAGGTGACATATTTATTCCGGGTGTGTATAAATAACACAAAGTACATAAGAATGTTTGACGAAATTTTAAAGCACTTAAATAGGTGAGTCTTGTTTATGCGACATCGCAATTCCTACGTTAAAATTCGGTACAAAACTGGTGCGAAGGAAAATCTAAATTTCGGAATAAATTTCTATCCGATATGCACTTTGCGAATTAATGAACGTTAATTAATTCCAGTTCAACGTTTGTAGTGTTATTTATTACCCAAGTTAAACTTCGTATTTTAGTTAATTTTGATTTAAAATGATTAAAACGAATACCAGCCGCATTTAAAGGTTATATTCACTATTTATAGCACCTCTACCCTTTAAATTATGTTAGATTTATTGTTGTTAATGTTTCTTTAGCTTGCATAGGTATGATGATGCGCAATTGTATTGCAACTAAACTCAAACGTAGTTCTTCTTGCTTTCGTTGTGCATAACTGGTATGGATTGGTCCACTGGTTTACAACGGGTCACGTAAATTTATATTTTACGCAAATGAAATAGAATATTCGAAAACTGGTCAAATGAAAAATTATAGATTATAAATTACATTTATAAAGAATGAAATGTAACCGGTGTACTGGAAAGTCATTACCGGTTTTTCTAACAGATATCGTTAAGCTTAAAAATGCAATGTTATGATTTGACACATACGAGGATAGTTTGACAAGTAGTGAGAATGACACATAGGTGGTGCTCTAATTGGTAAAACAAATGCCTTGTAATTTAGGTTGCCTATTTATATGTTTACATTCCGATATTTAGATAAATCGGTTGATTAGTTTATTTTTGACAGCTGATGAAAAAGAAGCAACACGTCGTTTTGTTAAAATGGAAAAAGCAGAGTATCGTGCGGTGATTAAATACTTTGTAATTAAGGGTATGAAAGCCAAATCGTAACTTCTAAGGAAATGATTATAAAAATTCATAATATTGTTACGCAAGATCGACGACTCAAAGTGAGAGAGATAGTAGACATGGTAAACATTTCAACAGAACGCGTACACCACACTTTAACGAAAGAATTGGGCCTTTCCAAGCTTTCGGCAAGATGGGTGCCGCAATTGTTTACGACTGATCAAAAGTTCACTCGTTTGCGCATTTCCAATGAGTGTTTGGACCTTTATAAGCGGAATCCGGTTGATTTTTGTAGGTGATTTGTTACTTGCGATGAAACTTGGATACACTACAGTACACCCGAAACTAAACAACAATCGAAACAATGATTAGAACGTGGTTCTGCACCTCCAAAGAAAGCTAAAACTACTTTATCGGCAAACAAAGTGATTGCATCAATTTTTTGAGATTCAAAGGCATTTTGCTCATTGATTACCTTCAGAAAGGTGCCACAATAAACGGACAATATTATGCAGAATTTCTATAAAAATTAAATGTTGAGATTCGTGCTAAACGGTCAGGAATGGCAAAGAAAAAGATTCTGTTTCACCAAGACAACGCTCCGTCGCATACCAGCACAGTTGCGATGTTCAAAATCCACGAGTTGCATTTCCAATTAGTACCGCATGCGCCTTATTCGCCGGATCTAGCCCCTTCCGACTTCCACCTTTTTCCAAAATTGAAAACGACACTAGGTGGAAAGAAATTTTCGTCTAACGACGAACTTATCATCTTCGTAAATGAGTATTTTCCAAGCCTTCCGGAATCGCATTTTAGAGATGGCATAAGGGCGTCGGAGCACCGTTGTAATAAATGTATTGCTCTTTTAGGAGAATATATTGAAAAATTATTTTTATTTAAGAAATTGGTTTTTCTTTTTCATTCTCACTACTTGTCAAACTACCCTCGTATGTCATTTTATTCTACTAACATCAATCTTCAAAGCCGTACATGCTACATTTTGCGAAAGTAAGACTATCATAGACTTATACGCCTTTAAAATTGACGAATTTCGTGCCTGAAAAAGTGCATTTGCATTACTTTTTTTTATTTAATCAAAAGGAAAAAGTCGTTGAAAGTCATCGTTTGCTAGTTGAAAATTACAGTGAGCATGATCCAATCATAAAAACACGTGAGGCGTAATTTTGACAATTCAAAAGTGGTAGATTCGATGTGTAAGACAAAGAACATTCTGGTAGATCGAACAAGTTTGAAGATGCGTAACTGCAACCCAAACTCAAAATCAATTGACAGAAGCGTTAAATGTGGCCAAAGAAAGGATCAGTCACCGATTAGGAGCAACGGGAAAAATCCGAAAGATGGGAAAATGGTGGCCACATCAATTGAATGGAAAATCGAAAAATCGTCTGTGAAATGCTGCTTTCAACCTATGATCGGAAGTAGTTTCTGCATTGAATAGTGACCGGTGATGAAAAATGGATTTATTTCGAAATCTCAAAGCGCCAAAAACTCCAAGGCCAAATCATGTTGGTCGCATGACAATGCTCTGTGTTTGGTAGGACCTGAGTGGCGTGATGTATTACGAACTGTTGAAATCTGGTGAAACAGTTAATATTGATCGCTAACCAAATTATCAATTTTAGCCATGCATTGATAGAAAAACGTCCACAATGCGCACGGTAAAGTGATTTTATAGCACGAAAACACGCCGTCTCATACAGTAAAACTAGTCAAGGAAACGTGAAAGCACCTGGATGGGACATAATATCGCACCCGCCGTGCTCTTCAGACCTTGGCCCGTTGGATTATCCCTCTTTCGTATCAATGGGACACGCGCTTGCAAAACAGCACGTCTTTCTATTATACTACCAATACAAAATACTTATTCTAACTGTCTAATCACAGTGATTTAAGGCAAAACGAAAACTCAACCCTTTATAAATGCTATATATAGATTCGCACTCTTAATTAATTGCACTTGACTAGTATTAAACGATGCTTATCAGTCTCCAGTTGTAAGAAACGATATATATATATATATATATATATATATATATATATATAATCACAATACTCGCACTATTACTTTTTGGCAAATAATTGACTGATACATACGCTTCGTATCAGACGACTCACACACTCCCAGAATAGAATGGCTTTCATGCATTTCTAACTCTACCTCTTGAACGTCTCTCTTCTATCTGCTACGTCTCTCGTCTCTCTGCTCTGAAACACAACTATCTTCTTGACCTCTTAGACTCAACTCTCCCTTGTTAGCTTTCAAACTCCACTAATTTTTGTTAAAATTCCCAGATTATTTAGAAAATTATCAATTTCTGACAGACACTCTGATCACAAAGGCTTTATCCTCTTCTATCCGTCTGGGTTATTGTTTGTAAGTGCATGTCATAATCTCAGACAATATGTGTATATAATACATTCAATAATTAAACTGTAAAATTAAAACCTTCCTAGGAGTAAATTAAAGAAAATACAAAAGAGATTCAATACCTAAGATTAAAACTATAGGATTATATAAATTAAACATTCTTTTCGAATGGACTCGACTATATAGAAATAGGGAAACATGTAATGTAACAAACATAAATGTATCAATAATATTTTCCTAAAGTTTTGTGTTGCCATATTCCTGTAACATCAAATATTTCAAGCAAGAATGAATGCAAGGTTAAGGAATTTTAAAATTTAGTTCCAAATAGAAAAGAAAAAATCAAGTTCGTAAGTGTTAAACACAAACAATAGGAAGTGACTATATTCTCATAAAGCTAAACACTAATTAAAGTTTCATTGTTTTCAATCATTGATTGATTAAGTTATATTATGTTTTGACAGCTTTTGTACGTACACCCTATGCCGACTTAAACTTCGTGAGATCGTTTATAATGAAGAAAATTGTTATTGTGCATAATTTGAATAGAGAAAGAAATTTCGAGCTCATTTAGGATATTTTGTACAGGCGAACTTATGGAATTACTGTCATTCATTCTTTTCATTGTGGCAAAACTGAAAACAAAAGCCGTTATTCAAGTGCCATCCACTTTAACTTGCAGGCGTCACGTCTGATAACTGCTCAAAATCACGCGAGATATTCACCAGAAGCTAGAAATAATTACTAAAACTTCATTTCATTCTACGAACTCGCAAATTTTAAATAATAACTCCTAATTTTGATTAATATACTGGTATTAAAAATGTCCGAGTAATACATATTTATTTTATGATTAATATTCAATAAATTAAAATTACCGAGATACATTGAATAAACATAATTCGTATATATGAACGTATTCGATTTTCGGATAGCTAACTGCAATATTATTATTCAGCAATTCATATCAATTTGTCCTAAATTCTCATGTAATATGTATAAGCATGCAGTAACAAATATTGTTTGCATTATGGTATCATTTATATAAAAGAAGGTTTTATTTATCTGTTTTGATAAAATATAATTATCGTTTTTAGTTTCAGTATACGACGAGAAGTCAAAATGTTCCCGGAATTGTGTCGTAGTGTTGGCAGTTGTGATGCAATCACAATAAATTTTGTACAGTACATTCCTTATGGTGCATAGTTATGACGCTGACAGGTCTGAGTAAGTCTGAACACGCAGTGTGACTGCAGTTTAGCGGAAGGTAGGAGTGTGTGGTGATCAGTTGGCGCGATGTCGCAGTTCGAGCAACGGGCGAACATCAAGTTCATGTGCAGATTGGGAAAATGTGCTTCAGAGACTTTGTTAGTCTTACAAACAGTTTACAGTGACGATTCTTTAAAGAAAACAGCCGTTTACGAGTGGTTTTCAAGATTTAAGGGTGGACAGGAATCGCTGGAAGACGAGAGTCGCAGTGGGAGACCTTCAGCCTACAGGAACGAAGGAATGGTCGAGCGAGTAAAACAATTAATCAGAGCAGACCGCAGAATGACCATCGACGAGTTGGCACAAGAAGCGGGGATCTCTCATGGATCCATACACGCAATCCTGTCAGATGATTTGAAGATGAAACGTGTCAGTGCAAAGTTTGTCCCGCGCTTGCTGAATCCGGATCAGATGGAAACTCGGAAGTTGACAGCGGCCGAATGTTTTGAAAAAAGCACAGAGGACCCGATGTTCTTGCAGACAATCGTTACTGGTGACGAGACTTGCGTGTACGCGTACGACCCGGAAACCAAGATGCAGTCATCAGAATGGCACACATCGTCCTCTCCTCGACCAAAGAAATCACGTCATGTCAAATCGAAAACAAAAGTGATGCTCATTGCGTTTTTCGACAACGAAGGTGTGGTGCACCATGAATTTGTACCAGCTGGACAAACGGTTAACGGTCCTTTTTACGTGCAAGTTTTGAAAAGAGTGAGGGAAGCAGTTCGAAGAAAACGTCCAGGCAAATGGCAAGAAGGATGGTCACTCCATCACGACAATGCTCCCTCCCACACGTCGATTGTTGTGCAAACATGGCTTGCAGAAAAAAACATTCCAGTCCTCCAGCAGCCCCCTACTCACCGGATTTAGCGCCATTGGATTTCTGGCTCTTCTCCAAGCTCAAAAAGGGCCTCAAAGGTAACCGTTTTGACACCGTAGAAGACATCAAAACCAACGCGACGGCTGAACTTCGGAAGATACCACAACAGGACTTTCATCGTTGTTTCCAACAATGGCAGGAGCGGTGGAGCAAGTGTGTGTGTTCAGACGGCGCCTACTTTGAAGGCGATTAAGTGACTGTGTACCTATGTATTGGTAATAAAGAGTTAAAACAAAATTCCGGGAACTTTTTGACTCCTCCTCGTATTTATGTACGAGTACCTTTTAAAAATTGCTGTATTTCATTTAGCTAGACGCATATTATCACAACCAACGTATGAGTTTTTAAATGGTATATTTGTGCTTTCTAATCGCATGTCATTTCACAGTTGTAAAGGGTTTTCCACTAGGACGAGCAACGTTTGGAAATTACTGCAATTCTGATTCGGTGGTCGCGCTTACTCAAATTTTCGGTCGTAACGATCAAGCAGACAGGCTGTGCATGCTATAGTGGATAAATTAGAGTCAAAATATTTACTATTGGATGCTCCTGTACCAGTGTGGTAATGCACCAGTACCTAAATTATCGTGGCCGTAAGTGCTCCAATAGAAAATAAGCCAAATCAGTTGATTCCATGCCGTTCACAGGAATTCGCAATCTCTCAAACCAGATTGTGGCGAATTTTGCGTAGAGATCTTGCTTTACACTATTACAAGATCAATTTACTTCAAGAATTGAAGCCTCTTGATCAGTTGAAGGGCCGAAACTTCTCCGATTGGAGTCTGCTAAAGTTTGAGAAAATCCTGAATTCCATCGAAAAATCATCTTCAGCGATGAAGCTCATTTTGGGCTTAATGGCTTTGTCAATAAGCAAAATATGTGTTATTGGACAGCAACAAGCCCACGCCTGCTTCAAAGGACTCTATTGCAACCACACCACGTGAGGTATGGATTTCATACTGAAGATGTGATTGAACCATATTTTTCGTCGGTGAAAATGATCACCATATTGCAGTCAATATAGTTTGGTATTGTGCAATGTTGTAGGGCTATTTTTGCCAAGAATTTGACGGACTTGACATCAGTGATATGTAGTTCTAGCAAAATGGTGTCATATGCCACACAATTGGTCAAACAATTGATCTATTAAAGGGGAAGTTCGGTAACTGCGTAGTCTTTAGGAATCTAATGCGATTTAACGCCACTAGATTTCTTTTTATTGTATTACGTTAAGTTATTTGATTATACCAATAAACCGACAATGTTAAAGGAGCTCAGAGACAATATCGAACACGAAATTGCTAACGTTCCGGCCGATATGTGTGAAAGAGTGATGGCAAATTGACTCCAAGGAGTCGATCACTGCAAACGTGCTCACGGTGGCCATATGAACGAGATCAAATTCCATAGTTAAATGTAACATGTGTACTGCATCTGGCACAAATTTAAGCCCAATATCTCAATTATTCTGTGTTTTATTTAAACACAAATTTGTTATGTCCTTATTGAAAAATTCGATATAAACGTGCGCAAAGTTACTTACCGCACTAGTACAAGAATTAAAAATAATGTTAAACCAATAATCATAGTAATAAAGTACAATTACAGAAATGTTAATTCGACTTAAATTTGATTCATTAAAACTTGTGAACTCCACAATATTTATTAAAAACTGTTTTAGACAACAATAACTTTATCTATTATTTGCAGTCAGTTACAAAAGTGTTCGTACACCCTATGAATGTCGGATATTATTAAATGTGAACATCTGTCTATGATAAAGCATATTTACTTCCGAAATACTTTAATTTTAACCACTTTGTACATCGTATGCGCGTAGGACTCGAACTTACGATTTCATTCTCTCCGGGAATGCTGTGTTTTTTTTCCTTTTTTCATTCATACAAAGCCTATTATCTATGAAATCAGAAACGAATAAATATTTTAGTAAAGTCATAGCCAACTATGTTTGCTATTTAAAAACACAACTGTTTATGTTATATATTGTGTTTCACACAATTGACACGAAGAATATCGGCGGAATTCTGTCTACTTGTGTCTAGAAATCTAATCACTAATCAAATTTCGCAACGCGTGAGATTCATTATTATGGCATTCACTTTTTAATACACTCTCTTGCGAAGACAGATGACAATCGACTAACAGCAATATGGAGGTCACATTTCCAATATACCACATAACGCTACTACGCATGCGCGATCGAATTGTCAATCGTTTCTTATGCATGATTTGGCCCTTAATTTTGAACCGCGCCTCGTATTTAATAAATTACAAATCAATCCTGAACGTTTCGTTTATACTAAATTTCAAAGTTGGAATCGTAAATTGATCTCAGGTCATATTTATGAAACGAATATTAAACATTATGGATGCGAAAATTCCATAACGAAATTGTTTGTTCACGAGTATTTACTTTTATGTTCGTCTTTTGGAATCAAAACAAGCCATATGTTAGTTCCATCTTAGTTCGTACAAGTAATAAATATTAAATTAAAATATACCTACACACACGTTCCTGCAGAACTTTAGTAAGACGTTTCATTTAAGAGAGAGTAATATATTACTCTCGAGATATACGTCAGTAACATTATAAGAACACTTACGGAACTTTCTTCGTATCATAACTTCTATTACCTTATATAATACACCGGGGCCTCGTAACTATAGTCATGAAAGCAAACAGATGCATTAATTTCGGGAAGAGAATGTGATAAAAAACTAGCGTTTGGGGAAATTTACAGCAAAATCGAAAAAATTTAGTAGTTTTAGTAATTACTGTTTTTATAACATCACGAAAGTGGTTCGACATATAGTTAATTAAAAACGTATTTACAATTCTAATGAACAACGAAGTAGTTAAAGGAGAGATGAATAAAATGAAATAAAAAATACGAAAAACGAGAACTGAAACTCGAAAATAACAGCATAGAAGATTGTGATTTAGAAATAATATAAAACACATCAGCCAGTAAAATATTTTTAACTAAATTTTATTCAAATGAATTGAACGTTATGAAACGATAAGTAATATTAATTTAGTAAATTGTTTTAAGGAACTCAAACTAGCAATTAAAGGGAAAAATTAAAGATGTTTACCAAAGGATGAATGAATTTCAGAAATTTTGGTTCCTCATTCAAATTAACAAGGCTAATTGACAAATACCTGAAATTTCGATTTGTGATAACAATATCTGTGGTGACACCGACATCGGGATCTGGTAGTAGTCAAAATTCGTTTGCATATGGAAAAATTTTATTTCTTCCGCTGGTTACTGTACAAAGGGTACTAGGAAAGTTTTGCAAAATGACGCGACAATGAATCGTAGGAAGGATAAACTGCATTTAGAAGCAGTAATAGAAAATGTTCGCTTCATTAAGGGAAGGTCAGACGAAGCTGCAGCGATTAGAACATTAGAACATATTGCAATTTGGTCCTGTACAAAGAGTACTAGGAAAGTTTTGCAATTCGACGCAACAATGATTAGTAGGAAGCTGCTTGCTGCTGCATGTTGAGACATGTTCATACATGCATAGTAGCCGCCGCACCATGTCGATGGGCTCAGTTATTCATTAGCAGTGAGAGTATAAAGTGCTTGCGATGGCATCGTGGTCACGAAATGAGATAAGGCCAGTTTTGGTTGAAACATAGACCAGTGCTTCGAAGAAATGACTCTTGCACTAGGTGATATTTGTCCACATTGCGCAATGATATTCAGGTGGTATAGAGAATTCCAAAAGGGAAATTTAACTGTGGAGGATGCTGATAGGCCGGGAAGGCCACGAACGTCAGTTACGGAGGAAAACGTTGCTGCTGTGAGGAAAATGCTTGGCGAGGACAGGCGAGTGACCTACCAACAGATAGAGGTTACTAAATGCACCAGCAATTCGTTCGATTCTGCATGATCATTTGCACATGAAGAAACTTTGTTCTCTCTGGATGCCGCATCGACTGAATGAAGAGCAGATGACACGACGTGTGACTTGGTGCCGGGAGATGCTAAAAAAGTTTAATAAGGGACAATCTTGGTATGCGAACAAGTTTGGGTCTTTGATGATGAGGACATACCCGTAGTTAGAAAATCCCGATCTGTAAAGTAGAAAATGATAGCTGTATTTTTCAAATCGAGTGGAATTGTGGAACGCGTCGTTTTGGATATACAGAAGACAGTCACAGCTAAGTGTAATACTGAACAGTGCCAGCTTAAAGTCATCGGATCTATGAAGAACCTGCGGCCAAAGTCAAGAATGGACACCTGGTTCCTCCATCACGATAATGCTCCAGTTCACCGCGCCAAAGCCTGCATCGAATATTTGACCACAACAGGATTAAAACTTCTCGAGTACCCTCCCTACAGTCCAGATCTTTCTCCCTGCGACTTTGCACTGTTCCCGCATGTGAAAATGAAGCTAAAAGAGAGGCGGTTTTCCAGTGATGGGGATCTTCTGCGGGCTTGGGATAACGAATGTGCTTTACTCCCTAGTCAAACTTGGCAGAACTGGTTTAAAGATTGGTTTTGGATGATGGAGAGGTCTATTGAATGCAGAGGAAATAACTTTGAAAAAATTAAATAAACAAAGCTGTATTGCAAAACTTTCCTAGCACCCTTTGTAAATAATTAAGTTAAAAGTATTTTGCAAAATATCTCAGTCTGTTAGAGGTATTTAGTGGAAAAACAACAGCTTTCGTAATTATAAACGTTTTGATAAGTTGGAATGTATGCAAATTATGTATTTGAATTAAAAAGGAGTTCAACGTAACTCACTAACCATAGGTAATAACAAAGTCCCCAATTTTTACAAAAAAAGAAAGGAAATCAAACTCTATAAGAAAGTAATTATTTATCGCGAATGACTGCTTAAACTCAACGAATGCAATTTCAACTTGAAAACTTATTTAACTTTCTTTTATCGGACTGTTAAAAGATATTTAATCACACCGGAATAGTGGCGTTTGCTAAGTCTAGAAGATATTTATAATATATAAGGAAGTACTTTAGCTTCGTTTATACAGTTAATTGAAACATTAATAAAGTATATTTCTGTGAAAATAATTGTCTAAAATGAACTCGCAAAATTATGTAATTCTAAAAAAGATAAAAATTGAACGAATTTCCAAACAATACAGGCTTGCTTCGGGCAATGTTCCTGCCTGACGTTTTTAACGATCCTACCATCTACCTGTTCGTAACACAAAAACAAACTAAAAATTATTCGATTTACATCAGATCGGTTGATAGAACAAGCAACGTGCTGTACTAGATTCCTTCATTTGATTTAATGCAAATGTCACCTTAATAGTACCCAGAACAATATTGCTGTTAGTACTGAGTTTGAGAGCACATTAACATTCTGTCCGGTAAACGTTACTTCTTAGACGACGAATATTCATTAACTTTCATCCAAGGGAAGACAAATCGATTTGATATCGTTGCAACCTTAAGCAAATACATGATACCCTTGAGACGAACTCCTTTAATATACCTGCAGATATTACGTGCAAATGGAAAGCTTAAGATCCCCCACTTTATGAAATTTACTGTGTGTATGTCCACTGTATGGGAGATGTGGTCTCAATTTCAAAGTGTAAAGAGACTAATCAATGAAGTGCGGTGCAAAGAAATCGATGGGTGTAATTATTTGATGTCAAAAAAGGAATTAACTGTGTTTCGACGGTGCCAAAATATGTTAAAGGTACATAGGTACGATAAGCAACAGAGAACGATTCGTTAACAGCACTACAGTTTACCTGAAAAGAGTTGTGATATTCGCAACGCGTCGTAAACAGGTTGTTATTAACATTTGATTCATTTTCAGATGTTCATCTAATGGCTATGCCAAGCATAAAATGTTTCGTTTGTATATGAATCGTGATAACATAGTTATACATTTGGCGGGACGATACAGATTTCGTTCTTTCGTTCGGATATTTGCATGATTGGCCGAGAGAGGGAGGAATTGTTCTTTCATTATTTCGCTAATAACTCACTTTCTCACTTTTGTAGCCATCATTGTATATTGCGAAAAAATTTCGTGCGAATGTTAAAATTAAATAATTTCAAATTTTTGCTAACTTTCGCTGTCTTGCCTGACTTATGAATGTGCGTTTCATAGAATTTATCTTTATTAGCCATGGGTCGTTATTTCTTTCGTCTACTGTTACTAAAATTCTATTGTTGGTCGAGGCAATATTTATTTTTCTAATAGGACATAGTGCGCCATCTGTGCTATTCAATCCTAAGTAGGTATACAAATGCGATAGGTTTCTTCTTGTGGTTATATTTTTAGTTATTTTAGATGTTTCCAATGGTAAATAAAGAAATTTTAAATATTCTAAACCTTTTTGAAAATAATGATTCACCGATTTGTGAGATACATGGTATATGAATGGTATATAAATTAATAAATTAGACTGCTTGTGAGAAGGACGTTTATCTTGCTTTATGGGGAAAGGGGATTAATTTTTGGTTAAGCGATCCTCCATCTATTTGAGGTATAAATCATGAGATTTTACATTACTTGTGTCTAATTGGGGTTTTGTCTCTCCTTTTGCGTTACGTGTAGGGTACTTGGAAGTGGTGTGAGTTGTTTTCTGGTGTTACCTGGTATGAGCACATGTTCCTAAGCTAGAGCAAGTTAGGGTGAATTAAACTGGTTAGCACTTAATGCAGAAGAACTCTGTGGCATGGTGCTTCAATATTAAAGTGCTTTGTTGAGGAAGACGAGCAGCGTTCCCTGTTGTGATATTGTCAGGAACTAAAGAGTCGAATCCAGCATGTGAACAGGTTGGAAACAACTCTACCTTTGCTACCGTATTACATTTATCTCAGGGCTTGTACAACGTAACTCCAATTAACTTGTGATAAGTAATTGAATAGTAACCAGGAAGTAAAAGATCTAGTTACTGATTATCTCCAGCCCTAGAGAGGAAGAAGAGTAGTGTTCCTTGTTGTGATATTGTCAGGAACTACAGACTCGAGTCCGGCTTGTGAACAGGTTGGAAACAACTCTACCTTTTCTGCCGTCTTACATTTATCTGAGGGCTTGTACAACGTAACTCTAATGAACTTGTAATAAGTAATTGAATAGTAACCAGGAAGTAATAGATCTAGTTATTAACTATATTCAGCCCTAGAAGAAGCAAAAGATATCCTTCAGGTATGAATAACGGGCATTAGTAATAATCTCCACACTAGTGTGTACAGGAGCTTAACATCACGGAAAATGATTCGTTAATAACACCGCAGTTTACCTGATGAAAAATTTATACTCAAAACCCGTCGTAAACAGAGTATTATTAACATTCGAATTATTCTCAGACGTCCACCTATGTTAATGACATATGTCAAGTTTAAGGAGTTCTATATATACCGTGAATATATTTTATAATGCAACATGCACATACATACACTAGTTGCTAGAGTAACGTAATAATGAAATGACAGCAATGTATTTTAGCGTGTATTTTATTTTGCAACATAGGATGTCAAAATAAGTTACTCTATTTTTGAGGTATGTATAGTGTAGAAGAGAAACTGTTATTAGTGAACTGGTATAACTCGAATATGAGTTTGAGGAGAGTAGCAGATTTGTTTCAAATTACATATCCTGACCGTCCAAGACCGAGTCCAACTACAATAAGTAGGTTAGTACAGAAGTATAAAAATAATGGATGCATCGTTCCTAATCATAAAAAAAGAATAGGCCAAGATATGTTATTACTGACGCCAAAAGAGATGAAATTCTACAAACAATCGAAAATAATAATATGCTCTCCACAAGAGCTTTAGCACAAACTACAAATGTAAGCAAATCTTCCGTGCATAAACTACTAAAACGAGAACATTTTAAGTCGTATCATTTTCAAAACCATCAGGAACTAATTGCGAATGATGCAGAAAGAAGAAGTAACTTTTGTGAAATCATGTTGGATAAACTTCATAATGATGATACTTTACTACGCAGAATTTGCTTTACAGATGAAGCAACATTTAATGTAAATGGTGAAGTAAATTCACAGAACTGCCGCTACTGGAGTAGACAAAATTTGCATAGATATCATATCACAAGGACTCAGCGGCCACAGAAAGTCAATGTTTGGACTGGGTTGATTGGACACCATATTGTAGGACCGTTTTTTATTGAGGGTACTCTTACAGGAGAAAAATATTTAGAATTGCTTGAGTACAGAGTTATGCCAGCCCTCCACGCTTTAAATATTGATGGTGAGATTTGGTACCAGCATGATGGCGCGCCGGCACATAATTCTCATATGGTTAGAACATTTTTCAACCAAAGATTTCCAAACCGTTGGATAGGCCGTGGAGCAGAAGTAGAATGGTCCGCAAGGTCACCAGACCTGTCTCCAATCGATTTCTTTCTTTGGTCATGTATCAGAAATAAAGTTTTTCATGGAGAACTTCTAAACAATATTGACCAATTAAAAAATAGAATACGAGTTGCTGCAAGAGAAATAACACCAGAGCAGATACAAAATACAATAAATGAATTCTACAATCGCTTTGGATACTGTCTGGCGGTCAATGGTGACATTTTTGAAAATTCGTTAAATTAGTTTTTAAATTTTGTTCAACTACTGTATTTCACATCCTACGTTGCAAAATAAAATACACGCTAAAATACATTGCTGTCATTTCATTATTACGTTACTCTAGCAACTAGTGTATGTACGTATGTGCATTATAAAATATATTCACGGTATATATAACTATATACGCATCGTGATAACCATATTCATCCATTTGGTGGGACAAATACGAATTGCGTTCTTTCGTTCTGACATTTCCATGTTTGGACTAGAAAGTGTGGTAATGTTTTTTATTTTGCTATATCGCAATGGGTATGATAATGGTTGGCAGAGAACGGTTGTAGAACGCAGTTTACCCGATGAGAATTTCATACTTGAAACGCGTTGTACATAGGGTGTTATTAACATTTGAATTATTCCCAGACGTTCACCATTGACTTCTATTATGTTATCGTTTGTACCATCAAGCGTCTAAACTATTATATATGTTTCGTTATATAAATTTGTAATTAGCATTAAACATGGCTTTTGTTGCAAATATCTTGTTTAATTGTATATTGCATACTATATTGACTTCCCGTGTCGTTTTTTCACCAACTGATTCCCCGAAATAAAAAACTTTAAAGTAAATTTACCTTCAAGATCACGATCTGGTTAAAGAAGCTTAACAAGTTTTACAATAACTTAAATACATGCGTGTTTCTAACAGTGCCAACTTGAGGTCAACCTAAGTTACCCAGTTTCGGCATTTTGAGTAGCCGTGCTTACATCACCGAATATTCGTTTTACTTATTATTTGAGTCTCTTCGACGCGTAGCGGAAAAAAGTTACGTTATAATATAAACAAGAAAACCGAAAGAGGAATAGAAATTGATAATCATAGCCAACTTGATTAGAAGTAAGAAACAGAAAAATCAGACGGAAAAACATATTAAAAATATAGTTGCTCTTAAACCTCTCACAATTTGTGGAAACAATATGAATTACAAATAAAAATGAAGAAAACTGCATTTTCTTGCACCAAAAAAAGTAGGATACAAACACAAAAGCCTAATAAACTATTGATTTCAACATTAAAAGATTCATTTTTGTATGTAAAAATCCTTTGTTTCATATATTTTTAGCAACATTTACGGCAGGTAAAATGCCTGTATAGGTTCATTAAAATCGATTTAAAATTTTACCTTTTATTAATTACATGCACAGCGAAGAATTTATTAAAATGAGCTCTTTATAATATCCTTTTAATAAATTCTGAATTATGAAATGTTGTTAACCTAACTCTTTTAAAATGAAACGAACACGTAGCGAACTTATTAATAATTTATATTGTTTCCCCCTTTAATCGTTTATGAAATAAATTACGCCGAAATCATTAGAGCCTTTTTATGTTCGAATTTCACAACAATAGAAGCGCTGAAATAAATTTGCCATGTCATTTTAGGTTATTACAGGACATCTTTCGGTACTCATTGAAATTAACGTTTATGACAGTAGCGAGTAATACAATGCACCTAACGACAGTCTATTTCATCGCGTGCGAAAAGTAACATGTGTCTTCTGGGAAACAACAAAGTAACAGACACTTTTCAGGTGGTTTCAACTGCGAAAAGGGAATCGCTGAAAAAGTCGGCCGCACGAGAAAAGAAACTTAAGTCTTCACTAATAGTATTTCTTTCAGCAGTTTGTTGCTACGATAATGAGACTAAAGGTTGTTAGCAACTTTTGCCACTGTGAGGCAAATGTTACAACCGGTTCCGTCCGAACGTGTCAATTTGTAAATGTAACAAACTGGAAAAGACTTTTGTAATTACAACACTGCTACGGTCAGGCGACGTCAATTAATTTTCTTTCGTCTTAAAATTAAAGTTTCTCTACTTTGCCGTTATGTTGTCAAAGTGCCTTTGTCTTCCGAGTTTAATGCTTTCTTACATCTAAATTTTCACACGTTTTTACAAGAATGAATAAACACGTGAAACATTGTTTTTGTGGAAAGATTTCTGGCACTTTTCTTAAGTTTTTTGCATTTAACAATTTTTAACAAGAAAAACTATGTACTAAGGATGCTTGTCATAGTTGATTGTTGAAGTCGTTATTATGTGAAATTCCATTATAAGTGGTGTTTCAAATTGCGCGGTTTTTTTAAGAATAAATAAAATATAGATGGCGCATTGAATTTGTCTGGGTATGTGGGCATTTAAAAAGTGTGATGTATGACATTTATAAAAATGACTTCGTACACGGTCCAACAACGCGTTCAAATTGTTGAATTATTTTATGAAAATCAGCGTTCTGTGAAAAGAGTTTTTAGAAAATTACGTGAATTTTATAGTTTACATAATCGTCCATCTGAAAGCACTATTGGTCGAATTATTAAAAAATTTCAAAAGATCGTTTCCGTGGAAGATCAAAAAAGTAAAAAATACAGTCATAGTGGTCGCTCGCAAGAAAATATTGGGTTCGTGAAAATGTTGCTGAAGATCATGAAATGTCCATTAGACGACGTTCACAACAACTTGGACTCAACGGATCAACAACATGGCGTATTTTACACAAGGATTTAGCTCTGAAGGCACATAAGATTCAAGTAGCACAGGAACTGACGCCATTAGATCACTTAAAACGTCGTTCATTTGTCAATTTCATCAATGAACAACCAGCTGATTTTTCTCAAAAAATAATGTTTTCCAATGAGGCACATTTTGAACTTGGTGGCTATGTTAATAAACAAAATTGTCGTGTCTGGGGTGAAGAAAATCCACGAATTATTCATGAGAAACCTATGCATCCTAAACGAGTTACTGTTTGGTGTGCATTATGGTGAGGTGGTATAAGTGGACCATACTTCTTTGAAAATGCTGCTGATGAAGCTGTAACTGTCAATGGTGATCGATATCGTCGGATGATACCGAATTTTTGTGGCCTGAATTAATGAATATTGTTCTAGAGGATATGTGGTTTTAACAGGATAGCGCTACACCTCACTTTGCATACGAATCAACTGATTTATTGAGAGAAAAATTTCCTGGACGTGTAATCTCAAGAAATGGTGATGTTAATTGGCCACCTAAATCATGTGATTTGACACTGTTAGACTATTTTCTTTTGAATTATGTGAAAAGTCCGGTTTATAAAAACAATCCACAATCAATTCCTGCTTTGAAAGATGAAATTATTCGTGTCATTGGTGAGATAGAGCCTCAATTATGTCAAAATGTCGTTGAAAATTTTAACAAAGGAGTGTACATCTATGGAGCTGCAAGAGGAGGCCATTTGGCAGATATTATTTTTCGTCATTTTTTGTCATAACTGATACTTCAATTACCAATAGAAAGTTTTTGAAAGTGAATGCAAATTATGTGTTTTATTTATTCTTTAAAAAAATCGCGATATTTGAAACACCTTTCATTTACTTTTTATGTTTGGTCCTGTAAATGGGAAATCCTGTTGGATAGGAAAGATTTATTATTATTATTATTATTATTATTATTATAGTCCATAGCTGGATAGGGGAGGATGTGTTAAATGCAAATAGTTTCAGAAATGACTTCAAATATCATAAAGTGTCGACATTACTTTCAAATTATGCTACGACTTGTCATCTATACATCTCTGAAATCGATCAATAATAGTCCTTTAAAATGTATTTTAACAGTGTAACGGATATGAGTACCGCAATCCTAACATTAATAACTTAATTGCTAAAAGTTAATTTTCCCCTACGAATATACTTAATCCTCTAACTGTAGGTGGGACCTCGCGTTGATAACGAGCCTTTCATATCTCACCGAGATTGAGCTTTAACACCGATATCTCGCCCGAAGTTTGACAAATAAAATATCCGAAACGTTCAATTGCACAATTAAAATAAAACGCGAGTCGACCATCGGAAAGATAAAATGGGAGATTGTGTAAGTTCTCGTTTAAATTGCGGGCTCTTACATCAGTTCCTCAAGCCATGATGACCCCCTTGGGAAAATTTGAAAAGTTCGTAAATGGGACAAGTGAAAATAAAACTTGATTTTGTAAGATCCGCGAACAACGATAAAACTTATGTCAGTAGCTATATGTCAAATTATCTCTGTAAGTTATACAAATCACAGTGTGCGCTCCCCCGAAAACTTTGTTGTTGCTACGAGGATATAAGGGTCTAGATTTGTTCTTTTGGTGTACGTGAATGACGCATCAAATATTTAAATGGGTCTGAAGTCAATTTCTGTCATTGAATTTGAATTAAACTCTAAAACATAAGTTTTGTTGTTAGTTTGACAAACGACGAATTTTTAAAAAGCCAATCTTCTAACTAAAAGCTAAAATCGCTTATATAGACAAGAAAGAAACCATTGAATCATAAAGAATATTCGTTCTTGTAGAACACATTTGGTTATCAATAATACAAATAAAAGTTTCCGTATGTTATTCACGAAGTTACTGCATGACTAAACAATCATTATGTACAACAGTTGAAGAATAAAATTAAATAATTCTGCGTGTTTAAGAAAGAACAATACCTCCCTCTGTCATTCAAAACAAACAAATCTACGAACAAACGAACATCAAGGAAGCACTAAGAATCGTTTGTTAATAAAAGTTTACCTGACGACAGGTGAATTCCTTGAAACGCGTGGGAAACTTGGCGTTATTAACATCTGAATGATTCGTTTAACATTTATCTAATAGAAATTCATGGAGATTTTAAAGTGTTCACCTAGCTAGATTACACACCCTCGTTCTTCGGTTCGTACATTCATTTGTTTGAAAGAAAGAGGAAGATATAATTTTTCCATTATTTTTCTGTATCGAAATGATTAAATAAGCTCACAAAGGATCGTTCGTTAATAATACAAGTTTACCTGATGAGAGCTGAATTCCTTGAAACGCGTAGTAAACGGTGTTATTAACATTTGGATGATCCTTTTAATGTTGTACGTGTATATGATTAATAAATACAATTCAGTTTTTTAATCAGCACTGAAAACTGTTATTTAACACAGAATCCTAAATAGTAGTTTCCCGTTCAACAGTTTAAACGTAACATCAGGAGTTCCGCAAGACCCTGATTCAAGACCATTATTGTTTTTATTTTCTAAATATTACTTCATTAAATACGCAGACAGAGAATAGCCACGCACACTTGCAGCTTATCTATCGACGCAAGCGTGAATAGGATAGATATTTTAATATGATGCATTGCGTAGTACACACTGACGTACAAAAAAAAACACAAAATATGTTGACGCCGACTTACATGAAACACGCTATTGAATCCAATAGGAAATTAACATAAAATACGTATAAACTAAAACCAATATTTACGACGAAATAAACGAATATATATGCGACATTTGATAAAACTGAATGGAAATAAAACGTTACACTACCAACGTATGAACATACATAAATAATCAAGTACGCAGACAATACAGGCTGCATGAAAAATGAAATATTCGTAAGATAGAAATTGAAGAGTTTATGTTATGGCTGCCAGTGCTTCTCTCTCTGTGAATGTTCCAATGTAAAAATTTTTTAAACTTTCCTCAATAGTTGACGTGAATGAAGACACGCGTGGTTGATATATAATATACTAGCTTACTAAAAGATATATTCCAGCCTTATCGACCCTTGAAAACGTTCTTCCAAATTCATCCTATTTGGCCAAAAGGACGCGAATATTTCGGGAACGAAAAGAGAGAGTTCCGATTTGAAGCAAAGTAATTGGCGTTTCATAATGCTTAAATGCACACCAGAATAACTGTTGAATGTAAATTTCAGAGTTACATGACTAAAACGAGTATTTTTATTCAAAAAGACGTGAATACTTTGGAAACGAAAAGAGGTAGAACATTCTGAAATTTACTTTCACAAGTGGTCATTTTGAACATTATGGCATGCTTGTTACGCTGCTTCAAACCGGAATTTACTTCTTTTGTTCATATGATTTTAGCATCTTTTTACCTAAAAATGCTCGTTTTGGTCCGACAACTCCAAAACGTACTTTCAAAAGCAGTTGTTTCTTTTTTTATGTATATTTGAGCATCATGACACGCTAGTTGCACTGTTTCAAACCGGAGCTCTCTATCTTTTTTCATTTCAGAAATATTCACACCTTTTTGTTTTAGCAAAAGCTTCAACAATTTGGTTTGGATCCGTTATCTTATAATCACCAAATCTCAAGCTATCGAGGATTCTTGAGTTTCTCTTCCTTTTTTCAACGAATAGGCAAAATATCTTCAAGTTTTTAGGAACTTACATCTCGAGATCGGTTAGATGTATCTCATAAGCAGTTCGTTTCGGATTTCGCCCGTTTATATAATCGAATAAAATTATTCTTAAAGGCCGGCGAACTAAAGGACCGAAGGGTGTCTTATGACAAACTTCTTTTAGTTTTATTTGGTTGATTAGATTTGAATCATATCAGGCAGGAAATCCACGTGACGAAATAAAGCATTTTGATGCATCCTAAACAATGATTCCGAAGAGAATGATTAGAGAAATTATAAATAAGTGTTTGGTCAAAAAATTGCATATATTTCAGTAAGCTTGCGAGAATTAATCTGTGCAATTCGAAATAAAAATTGCTATAAATTTCCACTATAATTCTTAGAAATATGCTATCTTTTCTATCACATTTCATGAAAAATTCACGACCCATTTTATTCCGTTTCAACTACGAATTGTCTAATATCTTCTGATTTAATATTTAAATGAAAATAAAATGGTCCGTGGTGCATCTATTTTTCAACATAACGCCCTGACGTTCCACACTATTTTTTATGTTTTAGTAGGCTTAAATCGCCGTAAGGTAGAACCGTCACATTAGTTACGAGAATGTCTTGGCATAAATATCTTTTACCTTTATTTCTTCCACATTTTTGACATAAAACAAACATTTGTTCGTATGACCCCTCACAGGCATTTATCTCAGTCCCTAGGATATTTTATGTCGCTTATACGCCAGGCTTTCTCGTATTTTTTACATATTACACACATTATTTTATGCAAATCTCGAAAATGTTTATAGCCCGTGTTAAACGTGCGTTGTTAAAGGATAAGTTTAACAAAAAGCATGTGTTTTCCGTTCACACGCATATATATCAAGGGTAATATTAGAATTGCTGTTAACCACTTTATTAATTGCAATCATTTAGCTTCTAAAATAAGGTAAAGCTTTTCATCTCTTAATTCTCTTACACGAGAATTAATTCAGTTACATTTTTTGGAATAATTAGTACACATTTATTGAATCTTTTTCATCTAATGTAAAATAAAAGGTGTTTCAATAAGACATTTCTGCTTCACTTCGAAATTAAAAATTAAAAATGATCATTGACTTACACCAACAGTGTTACTAAAACTTATTATAGATAATGCAACGTGTTTCAAAAAGAATATACGTATTACAAAATATTATTTTGTCCAAACTATCGATGGCTGCGCCTTGGCTCGGCTATTGGAGAAACGAATACATAGTCTAGTTTAGTTAATAGTCGCTAGATGTCAGTTGTCTTCTGTTTTTCTTGGTAACCGTCATATGTATAAAATGGCTACTCCGAAGCAGAAATCATTTTGTGTTCTCGAGTTTGCGAAGTGCAATTCCGTGACTACAATGCAAAGACGTTTCAGGTTCAGCTACCAAATTGATCCTCCGAATGGGTGGAACATTCGCAGATGGTATCGACAGTTTGTAGATACAGGATGTGTATGTAAAGGAAAGAGTCCTGGCCGCCCTCGTGTTTCTGAAGAAAATTTTGCACGAATTCAAACTGTTTTTCAACGAAATCCTTCAAAATCAACTCGTCGTGCCAGTCGGGAGTTACAAATGCCTACAACAACAATTTGGCGTGTTTTGAGACGTCGGTGGGTTATGAAGCCGTACAAGTTACAGTTGTTACAAGTTCTGCGTCCTAACGACATACCGAAACGTGTGGCATTTTGTAACGAGATTCATGAAGCTACTGACAATGATAACATTTTCGCACAACGCATCGTGTTCAGTGATGAAACGACTTTCCATGTTAGTAGTGTGGTAAACAATCACAATGTTCGAATTTGGGGTCTACAGAAACCACATGCAGCTATTGAACATGTACGAGATTCGCCTAAAATCAATGTGTTGTGTGCGATATCTCGATCATCTGTTTACGGCCCATTCATTTTTGATGGAAACACGGTTAGCGGTCAGCAGTATCTCGCTATGTTACGAAACTGCTTGTTTCCGAGACTGCACGAAGACAACGTTTTTCAACAAGATGGGGCACCCCCTCACTGGAGTCGTCAAGCGCGTCAATATCTGAATGAAACTCTACCGAACCGTTGGATTGGTCGTCAAGGAGTTGGCGACTTAGCATGTCTCGACTGGGCTCCACGGTCACCGGATTTGACACCTTGTGACTTCTTCCTGTGGAGTTTCGTTAAAGACAACGTTTATGTATCACCACTCCCACAGGACCTGGAAGAGTTGAAGAACCGGATCCGTACTGCCATAAGATCAGTGACGAAGGATATGCTTATCCGAGTATGGGAAGAATTTGAGTATCGATGTGATATTGTTCGTGTCGCTAATGGAGGACATATTGAACATCTGTAAACTGAACTTGAGAGGTTCGTAAATATGTGTGTAAAGTTTCATATTCGTATGTCTTAAAGTTTAATAAATATATGCATTCGAAATACGTACGAGGGAGCGTTTTTATATTCGCGGAATGGGGGACAAGGGGTGGAAATAAAAAAACCAAATTATTTTTCTTTTTCAATATATTCACCTGCAAGACGGATACATTTTTCACATCTTTCAATTAATTTATTTATACCCTCATAAAAAAATGATTTCTCTTTATCTGCAAAATACGCCGAAACTGCCTCCTTGACTTCATCATCGGCAGTAAATTTTTTACCCCGCAGCTCTTTTTTCATTTTCGGAAACAGGTAATAATCACTCGGGGCCAGGTCTGGGCTGTAGGGTGGGTGATTCACAATTTCGAAGCCCACCTTATGCAGGGCAGCTAACGCAACGCGGCTCTTGTGGACGGGCGCGTTGTCGTGCAAAAGCAGAACACCTTTTGTCAATTTTCCCCGTCTTTTCTCTTTAATGGCTTCTTTTAGTCGCTCTAATATTGAAGCGTAATATTCTCCGGTTATAGAAACACCTTTATCTTTATAATCAATCAACAATATTCCTTCCGAGTCCCAAAATACCGTTGCCATGAGTTTCCCAGCTGATTGTGACACTTTAAATTTCTTGGGAGGTGCTGTGCCCTTTTTATGCCACTGCATGGAGTCTTGTTTGGACTCAGGTTCATAATGATGAACCCAAGTTTCGTCTCCAGTAACAATTCCACTCAATACACCATCCTTGTCTTCATTACAGAGGTCCAAAAATGCACGCGAACACTCTACGCGCTGTTGTTTTTGCGGCGGCGTGAGCATTCTCGGCACCCATCTTGCGCTGACCTTAGACATGCCGAGATGATCGTGTAGGATTTTAAAAATTGTTGTATCGGATACTCCAACCATTTCTGCGAGTTGTTTCTTCTTTAGACGAGCATCTTCGAGTACAATTTGTTCAACTTTTTGGATAAGTGCTGGCGTGGTCACCTCAATGTTCCTGCCCGGCCTCGGGTCGTCTTCAAGGGATTCCCTTCCTTGTTTAAATAAACTATGCCACTTGTACACCATGGTTTTTCCTGGAAAAGAGTCGCCGTAAACCAATGACATCTCATTCATTATGGTCGCGACTGATTTTCCTTGCCTGGTAAGAAACTTTATAACGGCACGATATTCGAGTTTTTCCATATTTCACTTTTCACTCCTGATTATGTTACTTGATTGACGATAGCTCAGAGACTAACTGTCTAATAACAATGAAACTTCGTATTTATACTAATCATGAGTCGCTGCACAGGCCACGCCTCCAATGCGCCTACTCACCCCTCTACAACCCGCTCATTCCGCGAATATAAAAACGCTCCCTCGTATATTCTTTTTGAAACTCTCTGTATAAGGGCAAAACTACAGATGATTTTTTTATATTAAACAATTCGAAAAAATAATCAAACTCCTCTGTTGTTTATTTTCCAAATCATTTACATTTATTTCGACAGGACGCAAACGAAATAACAATGTTTTGCCTATCCGTTTTTGTGAACGAAATGCTTTAAAACAAAAGGACTTTAAATATTATTGTTTGATATACAATCAGTAAGAATCCCAGCACGTTATTTTCCAGAAATAAATATTGTAAATTAAATTAGACTCTATGTGCTGGGTAACCGTTCATTTCACACCAACTTTATTTCGGTTTATTTCATTCAAATTTATACGTTCCTCTTATAAAAGCAAATTTACTTCAAGTATTTTCATTTTGCTCCATCAATTTCGACAAACTGAATTTATATTCAAATCGTAAGTCGAAGGTTTCGGCCCTTTCCATTTCGTTCCGCCTCCCTCCTTTTTTTCCTCTCCCTTCTTTTTCATATAAATGACTAATAATATAGAAAGCGAGTTAAAATCTGTGAATTACAGACGGTAAACAATTTATTTGATGTGTTACTTTCGGCACGAGAACAAATCTCTCTAAAAGGGCGAACTTACGATGGGAGAAACGGCAGACGAATGGAACCGAAAAAAAAAACGTTTGAGACGATGCAAAAAGCGAAAAGTATATTTTTCTCAGGGATTGCTCCATCTTTCTTACGATGTTACACATTGGTCTGTTTTCGCCCGCTATTGCCCACTCATTCAAGAGGCTTTGATTTGATTGTGTTGCTTTATGTACGGCCATCAATAACCGATGGGATTGAGTTATCTTAACCTATCTCGATTAGTTTATTTTGTTATTTTACCGACGGGCTACATGGAAAAGGAAATCGCCAACAACTTCTAATTTATTATATCTATTCCCATTTTAAAAGAGAGATATTGATACTGAAACAAATTTGTTCTGACTTTTATTTTGTTTTAAAGACGACACTCTGTTTTCGAACGTATAGCATAAATACTGTTTTTATCTTAGAAAAAAAGTATTCGTTAATATAGAGTTATTCAAAAGTGAGTTTCCAGTTCAAAATGGAAAATAATAAATTGCTTTTGAACCCATCCATAATTCAAATGTGTGTTTTTGCCTTCCTTTACTTTGTTTTATTACAAATTCCGAAGCCGAGCTGAAAAGTCCCCGGTGTACCATAGTAAAACACAGTTTTTTGGCAAAATTCGATTTTATTATTCAACATAGTTGCCTTCGAGGGCGATACACCGATTATAGCGTTCTTCCAACTTTTCGATACCATTTTTGTAGTACGAATTGTCTTTAGCCTCGAAATAGACCTCAGTTTCGGCGATCACCTCCTCATCCCTGCTAAATTTCTTCCCGGCGAGCATTCTCTTGAGGTCTGCAAACAGGAAATAGTCGCTGGGGGCCACATCTGGAGAGTACGGTGGATGGGGAAGTAATTCGAAACCCAATTCACTTAATTTGGCCATTGTTTTCATTGATTTGTGACACGGTGCATTGTCTTGGTGAAACAGCACTTTCTTCTTCATATGGGGCCGTTTTTTTGCGATTTCGTTCTTCAAACGGTCCAATAACGCTGTATAATAGTCGCTGTTGATGGACTGGCCCTTTTTAAGATAATCTATGAAAATTATTCCATGAACATCCCAAAAAACTGACGCCATAACTTTTCCAGCTGACTGTTGCGTCTTTCCACGCTTTGGAGCCGGTTCATCGCGTGCAGTCCACTCGGCTGACTGTCGATTGGACTCTGAAGTGTAGTGATGAATCCATGTTTCATCCATTGTCACATATCGACGCAAAAACTCAGTTTTATTACGATTTAACAGCTTCAAACACAGCTCAGAATCATCAACTCGTTGTTGTTTTTGATCGAACGTGAGCTCGCGCGGCACCCACTTTGCACAGAGCTTCCGCATGCCCAAATATTCATGCACGATGAGTCCAACACGTTCCTTTGATATCTTTAGGATGTCAGCTATCTCGATCAACTTTACTTTACGGTCATTTAAAATGATTTTGCGAACTTTTTTGATGTTTTCGTCGGTGACAGCCTCTTTTGGTCGTCCACTGCGTTCGCCGTCTTCGGTGTTCATTTCACCACGCTTAAACTTAGCATACCAATCAATTATGGTTGATTTTCCTGGCGCAGAGTCCGGAAACTCCTCATCAAGCCATGCTTTTGCTTCAACGGTATTTTTTCCCTTCAAAAAGCAGTACTTTATCAGCACACGAAATTCTTTTTTTTCCATTTTTTTAAATAACAAAAGTAGCTTCACTCTTAACGCAATATCTCAGTAACTAATGGTCGGATTGCTGTCAAATTTTTTGACACGTTTCGTTTGAAGGTTAGTACTATCTAAAAAACATATGGATTTAATAACAGTAACGCCATCTATGTGTCAGACCGGGGACTTTTCAGCCGACCTGGTATTTCAAATATGCATTGATTAAAACACTTATAACAGATCTATCAGAGAATTATGGGATATATTTATAATTTAAAATCACATTTATGGTTTTATACAAAGCTTCCACCTATCAAGCACCCAATTAATATTATTTTCAAGTAATTCTGTTACTTTGGATTTTAATATTTTGATATACTCTGTAACGCCCCGTCCTGTACTTAATATCACAATAAATAAACGCCCGTATCCTTACCTAACGATCCTTTCGCTTGACCTCCAGGGTGCTAAGTAGTTCAAGAAATAGTTTCCGAGAGGGGGGAGGGGTTCCGTTAATAAGTTCTAAAAGAGCGCCACAATATTGCTACTCTGAAAGTCTCTATGACAGTATTGAAGCAAAGATGGATCAAAAAAATACGTTCGTTATTCAGTTAACTATGCCCAAAAATAAAAGGAGGTTCCCTTACCAATAAGAAAAAAAAGTTAATCTCTATACAAGTTAATTTTATGTGTTCAATAATACACGGTAGGAAGCAAGATATTAATCTTAAATAAGTATTTTAAAAAGAAAACACTTACGTTACAGTTCAAAACTCTAACATAAAAATATAAAAAATAATCATCCCCTCCTACACATATATGTTAGTTGGTTCACACTTGTGGTATAAAAGGAAAGTTCAGTAAATGTGTCATTTAATGGATACTTCTCAACAACAACAAAAGAACACAAAATAAATAATAGCAATAAATTACAAAGAATTATGATATTCAGCTTACAATTGAACTCTGCGTATGTTTCTATTATTGATTGAAAATACATTAGCTTCCCCACTAACATAGATAAATACGCACAGTAGATCTTTTGGATTTGGGATAGAAGAATATATATATAACGGGTGGGCCATTTAAAAGTTTAAATTTGCGAAATCTATTTTTTTGTTGTGAAGTACAATTGTTCCAGTTAGAGATGGAATATTATTTCATTCATATGGCTGCCGTATCTGGCCTCACAGTACTCCATTCGATCGGACCAATTTTCGAGCACTTTTTCGATTGTATCATGTCGTATCTCGGCAATGGCATCACGAATGTTGGCCTTCAAATGCCCAATTGTCTCTGGTTTGTCGGCATAACACTTGTAAATAAGCAAATATTTGTATACAGAATCTTAAAATAAGTTAGGTTAAAGGATTAAGAGAAATACTACTTGAAATCGATACAAATTTTATATTAAAAATATAGTACAAATATTACACTATAGATGGCTGAAGAAAAAGAAAAGATAACACGTCAGAACGTTGAAAATTAATCTAAAAGTTGAAGTAAATACAATAAAATAATTTAAAATGAATTACGAATATAAATTTGAAGAGTTTCGAATTTAATCGAAAGGGAAACAATAAATTCTAAAATATTATTAACACTTATCCCCCTCATTTACATTCATGGCGCTTCGAAGTTACATGTATAAGGCTTGAACATTGCCGGTAGGATGCCAACAGCAGTATAAATAAGGAGGGTAATGAATAACTTCTAAAGAGATTAAAGCAGTGTACATACATACATATATAGGGTGGATACTAAACAAATTTGAAAGGGACTTCCCTTAAAAGTAAAAAGACGTAGCTGAAAATAAACGTACTCACATAAAATAATTTAAATTCTTGGATTATGTATGAATATCAACAAGAGTTTGATGTGCGTTATGCTTTATTGAGGTACCAATAATATTTAAAAATTTCGTTTTAAAATAATGTAATTTTACGTTGCAGCTGGTGTTAATACTCAATTACTTATTTTTATTTTTCCATTTTTGCTTAAAAGCTGGCAAAGTTTATTCGTTTTGAGTTTATATTTGAAATGCTTTCAGAATTAAATTCTTATATACAGTCGTAGAAGGCAGATAACCACATGTGTATCGTATTACTTACTCTATTACTTTTTAATTTGAATCTTGTTTGAAACACAAGTGACAAATCAGCTTTTTATTATATATAAATTATCAATTAGTTCACTGTTATTTACTACATTAAAACTCGCTGATTCTAACAATTGAAAATACAAAGAATAACGTGTATGTTACTGACTGAAGTCCACATAACCTAATAACGTCAAACAAGAGATTAAAAACCTTGTTCCAGATTGCCTCTAGAAAAATTGAAATGTTCTAAATGAGCATGGATTAAACATATTGTATTTGTCATTATAAAATATTGCTACCGTTCATGTAACAAATACCACGGGTCACGATATCTTGTAATTAGCAGAAGAAAATGAAATTTCACAAAGAAATACAATATTTAAGTAGACAAGTACAAGGTAAATTATTTTTTAATTGTTATTTAGATTACATACAGTAAATGAACGATACCCTTATATAGAGTGGTCAGAAATTCACGAGCAATCATCAAGTAAGGCAATTCTAGAATTATTTCTGAGTCAACAGTTATAATACAAACATGTCTTATTGTTTCATTAATTAAGCCAAACCATCATTAAATCAGTAAGAATGATATGATAAAATACGAGCTTTATTTGAGTTTAATCAAAATAAGAAAAGTAATGATAATAGCGTAAACGCGGGAATTCGTAGCTATTGGTTTGAAGACAAAGCTGCAGCCTTTATGGAATTGAATTTAGTACCCGTTGCAACATGTGTGGGGTAATTAATTGTGTTGTGGCGTTAACTCTATTTATTACTTCCTGTTCACCAGATGCGGCTTTTACAGACTTAGAAATACAAACGGGAAATTAATTATGAGAGTATTAAAAACATTAGTAGTAACGAAAGAAAAGTTAAGATGTTTCCATAAAGGAAATATTATCAGATAAAGCTAAATTTAATGAAGGTGTTACGGGCACGTAAAAGTTTCGTTTTTTGTTTCTATCTCGAAAATGACTAGACAATACTTTAGTTTATTAAGTTAAATATATAAGTTTTGCCAAATTAAGTAATCTTATAGGTAAATAAACGTATACAAGGTTTTCCAATAAGAGTGATATGATTTCTTTAAAAAAAAACACACTTATTGTTAAGAAAATTCAAAAGTTTTTTTATTTAATGTGAAGTACAATCGATACAATTAAGTTCTAAATAGAACGTCATTCAAATGGCCTCCACGACTTCTTCTGCAGGAACGAATTCGATGAACCCAATTTTCGAGCACTTTCTCCACTAAATCTAGTCGTATGTCATGAATGGCACGTTCAATATTGACTTGTAAAGCTTGAAGAGAGTCTGGTTTATTTCGATAGAAAAATGACTTCAAATAACCCCACAAAAAATAGTCTAATGGTGTTAAATCACAACTTCTTGGAGGCCATTCAATATCACAATTTCTTGAAATAATCGAATCTCCAAACTTTTCTCGCAATAATTCTATTGTTGCATTTGCTGTGTGGCACGTAGCCCCGTCTTGTTGGAACCAAATGTTGTCAAGATCAACTTCTTCCAATGTCGGCCATAAAAAGTTGGTTATCATCAATCTATACCGCTCTCCATTGACAGTAACGGTGTTAGCAGCTTCATTTTGAAAGAAGCACGGACCGATGATTCCGCCATATCAAAAACCACACCAAACTGTCAATTTAGGTGAATGTAATGGTTTTTCATAAATAATTTGTGGATTTTCTTCGCACCAGAATCGACAGTTTTGTTTATTTACCACACCATCCAGATGAAAGTGAGCCTCATCAGAGAAGATGATTTTCTTAAAAAAATCGTTATCGTTTTCAAGTTGTTTCAAGGCAAAATCAGCAAATTCACGACGTTTACGGTGGTCCAATGGCTTCAGTTCTTGAGTGAGAACAATTATATAGGGATGCAGACCCAAATCCTTTCTCAAAATCCGCCAGGTTGTGGTTTGAAATAGTCGCAATTGTTGAGAACGTCTTGGATTGGCAAATTACGGTCTTCAGTAACACTTGCCTGAACGGCAGCAATATTTGCATTACTTCGAGTGGTTCTTTGTCTTATTGGCACTTGAAAATTATGTAAAGAAAATGTGATCTCAAAATTTTTAATTAATATAACTGAATAATTTGTAAACGTTGTTCTTGCGTATATCTCTCCGTGATGAAATTGTAAACACTACTGAATACAATGAAAAACAAATGACAGATCATGACATATTACAAATGGCCGAAATGTCACTTCAAAATCATATCATCCCTATTGGAAAACCTTATATATACCTATATACCTACATAGACACTAAATTTTTAAATTTTTTTATAAACGAAACTTGGCCCAGTTCTGGGAGAGCTGCTAAATTCGTTTAATGATATCGATTAGGATTTTCAAACATATGACTGACATGTTAATTGTCTTATTTGCTAATATTATTTATTTTACAATCAACTTAATGTTAATTTATTCAAAACCTCTAATTTAACCTTTTTTTATTCATTAAAGCTATATTACGATATTCTACTTGTGTGTTTCATGCTTATCTTTAGTTATAGCATTTTATATACTTGTGGACGTTTGATTCCTAAAACGGGAGATTTCTTGTTTCTTACCCTGTCGTACAAATATACTGGGTGCCGCTCTATCATTTATTCAATAGCTGACATGATAGTCTTCCTTGAATTGTTTTATATTACGTTCTTGAATCCTTTCTATTTTCTTTTTATGTTTTGTTTTTTGTTTTCTTATCCTATTGTTATTTTTAGATGTTGTTTGTGACTTAAAAAATTCTAATTTCAATACTCCTAAAATGTACACAAAATATGAACAAAATATTAAACATTACACATCAAAATGAACATAAGGTAAAATGAACCCGTAACAGTTCGTTGACTAATATTTGTCGTACAAATATACAGTGTGTTGAGTTATTATTTAACAAGGGGGTACGCTTATTTATTCAATAGCTGACACGATAGTCTACGACTGAGCAGGCTGGGCAATCTACATGTTAAAACGAAAATTTTGAGTAAATAATCCATCCCTGGTAAGTTATGTACTTTATCTTTTTAAAATTTTAATAAGCTGCAGTTTTCCCAAATTAAAACGCCTCTCAAAATTTTTGGCGCCCAACGTGGAGCGCAATGTAAACTTTCGATGTTGAAATTGATGGGGTCTGTGGTTGATTAACTTAATCACTAAGGTTGATATGTAACCCCTTTCCACATTGACTTTTGTAATTCTGTATACGCATTTCGACAACCAAGTTGTCATCATCAGCAGATAACATGTACATGAGTGTACATTTAGGTTCTCAACGGTGTAGATCGCGTACGGAGTTTGTTTTTTACAGGTATTTTTCGCCGTGGTTTACCAGGAGCGACACTTTGCGGTTATCTGCTGATGATGACAACTTGGTTGTCGAAATGCGTATACAGAATTACAAAAGTGAATGTGGAAAGGGGTTATATATCAACCTTAGTGATTAAACTTTCAATATTTATCGAGCATTGACGAGCCTCTACCAGTCATTGTTGCCCTGCATTTAAACTAGCAACTGAGTTATTATCCCGTAGCTGGAAGACTCTGACAATCAGCACGCAGTAAGAGTCTGATCCACTATTTGCAAATAGCATACCATTAAGTAATTCGAATGTTTTTTAGAGCCTACTTCGTATTGTGCTATTTCAAATTCTTATCTAAATTCTGGAATCGTTTCCGATATTTTTTTAAAGACGTCAATCAATAAGAAGTACCCCGTATACGTTTCGATTTAATCTTCCATTTAAGGAAAAGGGAAAAGACGTAAAATTATCTAATATAAATTCAAATACCAATTATTTTAAACGGGTGGAATTTAGAAGGATAATGACATTACGATAGATTAGCGTCCTGACACTCCGGTTACGAAACGTTCAAAAAATATCAACGTAAATTCCCCAAAAAGGTGTAACATGAAAAAAGGGTGGAAGTCGATTTAAACTGTCTGGGGAATCGAAGTAGCTACCCGCCGTTCAAATCAACTCATTGGGAAAATGAGATTTTTTCTCGCCAGTTTCCGACATTTAGTACACGTGCGACCTCATAGAGTGTGTTACTTGAAGGATTTGCAAATGACTTGTTTTAGGTGGAACTCGAATTCAACAACCGTTTCTTTAGAGTTCTCCAGCTCGTTGTTTATACGTTATTTCGATACGTGATTTTCTCATAATTGTTTGAATGGATTTTCCGAGCATACATACCTTCCACGGCGTGCACATTACAATAAAGTTCCACTAAAAAGGTGACTTGTTTACGCTTGAGAAGCAAAAACGTTTACATAAGCACTTAGTACGAAGCCTGGATTTCCTGCGCGAATTTACAAGTTTTTCTTTTGATGTAGAGAATAATAACTAGTTACGACGTCGTGCGAAGTCGTAGTACGTACTTTGTTGCATGAAGTACAATAAGCCTTTCGTTTTCGCGATTATGGATCGATCTGTCGTAATGTTTCATGACATTCGACAAGTTATTCAATATTTTGAATTCTTTTTATTTATGCGAGGCGAAGATGTAAAGATGTATGCATAAAGAGGTGTATCGTGGATATTTTACTGGATGCGGCGAATTATTATTTACTGTTCTTAAAGAATTTATTACTGATATTTTTCAATATACGAGGTATGACAATTAAATGACGAGACTGCGCTCTTTCTATCGCAGCCGCATCGGGCGAGGCTGTAATTGGAATATCATTGGTCTTGACACTTCCCAAGCAACAACTCGTAGCATCGTCTCTCTGTCTGCTTTAGTTTACTTTCGAGTTTCAATTGTCGAAGACAATGTTAGTAGTGTCGTGGTTGCCATAAAAATCGAGCAGCGAAATAACTGCCAAATGGCCTCCTCTTGAAGCTCCGCAGACGTCCATTTTTTTGTTCAAATTTTCAATGACATTTTGACATAATTGAGGCTCTGTCTCACCAATGACACGAATACTTTCATTTTTCAAAGCAGGAATTGATTGTGAATTGTTTTTATAAACTCGACCTTTCACATAACCCCAAAGAAAATAGTCTAACAGTGTCAAATCACATAATGTTGGTGACCAATTAACGTCACCGTTTCTTGAGTTTACACATCCAGGAAATTTTTCTCTTAATAGATCGATTTATTCGTGTGCAAAGTGAGGTATAGCGCCATCCTGTTGAAACCACATATCCTCTAGAACAATATTCATTAATTCAGGCCACAAAAATGCGGTTATCATCGGACGATATCGATCATCATTAACAGCTACAGCTTCACCGGCAACATTTTCAAAGAAGTAAGGTCTAATTACACCACCTGACCTCTATATACGGCAATTTTGTTTATTAACATAGCCACCAAGTTCAAAATGCGCCTCATCGGAAAACATTACTTTTTGAGAAAGATCAGCTGGTTGTTTGATGAAATTGACAAATGAGCAACGTTTTAAATGATCTAATGACGTCAGTTCCTGTGTTATTTGAACTTTATATGCCTTCAGAGCTAAATCTTTGTGTAAAATACGCAATGTTGTTGACCAACTAAGTCCAAGTTGTTATGAACGTCGTCTAATGGACATTTCACCAGCAGCATTTTCAAAGAAGTAAGGTCCAATTACACCACCTAACAATAATGCACACCAAATAGTAACTCGTTTAGGATGCATAAGTTTTTCATGAATAATTCGTGGATTTTCTTCATCCCAGATACGGCAATTTTGTTTATTAACATAGCCACCAATTCAAAATGTGCCTTATCGAAAAACATTATTGTTTGAGAAAAATCAGCTGATTCTTCATTGACAAATGAACGACGTTTTAAATGATCTAATGGCTTCAGTTCCTTTGTTATTTGAACCTTATATCCCTTCAGAGCTAAATCCTTGTGTAAAATACGCAATGTTGTTGACCAACTAAGTCCAAGTTGTTATGAACGTCGTCTAATGGACATTTCAGGATCTTCAGCAACACTTTCACGAACCAATTCAATATTTTCTTGTGAACGACCACTATGACTATATTTCTCACTTTTTTGATCTTCCACGGAACCGGTCTCTTGAAATTTTTTAATAATTCGACCAATAGTGTTTTCAGATGGACGATTATAAATTCACGTAATTTTCTAAAAACTCTTTTCACAGAACGCTGATTTTCATAAAATAATTCAACAATTTGAACGCGTTGTTGTACCGTGTACGAAGCCATTTTTATAAATGTCATACATCACACTTTTTAAATGCCCACACACCCAAACAAATTCAGTGCGCCATCTATATTTTATTTATTCTTTAAGAAACGCGCAATTTGAAACAGCCTTTAGATTGATTTATTTCTTTTGTAAGACTAGTTTTACTTTTGGTTCTAATAAATTTTCCGTTTTCATTGTTAAACATTTGAATTTTGACCGCGATTCATTTTTTTGTCAATTCTTTTATGAAAAAAGGATAACAACGCCTACGCGGATAAGGTATAACAATCCTAAAATTATATTTGTCTTAATAGTAATAGTATTACGGTACAGAAAAAAAAAATACAATGCCGAAAACCTATTATTTTCATTTATCGTTCTGACAATAAAAATTTTCTTTTCAATATGGATAATACTTGACTTTGTCGAGAGTCAGATGTTTGATTCGGGTACAGTAGGAGAGCTTTATATTCTATTATGAGGAGCTCTTTTGTTGAATAATATTTATGTCGGAGGCACACAATTCCAACTTTCTGTATCAACAATAGATTCTCAGACACTCGAAGCTTCCATGAAATCCGTTTCGAGAGTGTACTCCAGAGACGACCTCCTTAACATGTTTCCTTCGAGGTTTTCAACGAATTAGTACCGTAATTATATTAACATATCGTTCCTCTGGATATGCATTAGCGAAGGAATTACCTCGCGACGATATCATTACGCACCGAAAAATATAATGCTCCATTCCTATTTAATAGAAATTTCCAATTATATCGAGTCAATATGGCTATTAACCGAGTTAATGTCCAATTAAGCATGGCGTTTCAGTAGGTTCGCTACGGAAATATGTTGTAATGTTATGCACCGTTTTATTATAATGAATCATAATGACTCTGTGATAGAATGCGATTAAATTTATTAAGCCGATTATGCCATAATATAGGCATGCATTTGTGTTATTCACAGATGAACATGTAAAATATATACTCAAATATATTTCACACTTAATTATGCAATAATAAAATTAAATACATTTAATTTGTCAAGGCGCGACAATTGACGTTTTGTCGCAAGCGACTTTAAAATTAATATGGAATAGCAACCTGCTTTGGTACACTGAAAACATAAATATTTCAGTTTATACGAATTTAAAGCTTTATTATCTGTACATCGACTTCAACCATTTTTACTTCATTTGTTGTTACGTTAATCTGGTTTGATTAACTTGTGCACTGATTGTGATCAGAAAACTAATCTCAATAGCCCTATCATTTTATTCGTAACTAATAAAATAGGGTATTATTCGCTTTTCAAAGATATTCTTGTGTTTTTAAATTAAATTTATTTAAAATAAAAATTTACACAAAACCGAACTTAAAAGTATACAGGCACATATTTACATTCTGAACAGTTACTAATACGTAATAGTTTTCAACTATAAAAAGCCATTAAAAAGACGTCGACAGCGATCTTGAAGGATGTCTCTAAAGATGAACTTTTAAAAATTCAATCGACATGTTAATTGACTGAGCAAAACGTTGTATTGAAGCCGAAGGCGACTACTGAATAAAAAAAATGAATTTTACCAAAATAGTAACAAATAAATCTCCCTTCATCTCGGACTTTTCTCATGTTGATTAAATATTCTTGACGACAATTTTGTATCCTCGGTGACTCTATTATAACACGTTGCCTGTCTGTTGTCCCAAGCCGGAAACCATTTTGTTTTCGTATTCGCCATATTGTTGTTCTAGAGGCTTCTAGTTCGATGTTTTTTTAAATTTTCCTTTGCAATCTCCTTAATGTGGTAACTCCACCCTTCTTGTACATACTACTGTGGGCAAAAAATAGTAAGACTTTGTTCATAATTTTTAAATTCTTAATTTATTCTTCCAAATCTATTTCGTCCCCCTCAAAGTAATCCCCCTGGCCCCAATACACTTGTGCTAACGTTTCTTCCAATTCTCGAAACAATTGTTAAAGTCAATTTCAGGAATAGCCTTCAATGCGCGTAGCGATTCACGTTTAATGTCTTCAATTGACTCAAAACGGTTTCCCCGGAGCGGTCGTTTGAATTTGCTGAATAGCCAGAAGTCACACGGAGCTAAATCAGGCGAATACGCTGGTTGCGGCACGATATTGGTTGTAAATTTGGCGAAAAACTCACGAAGATTAATGCATTATCGGAGCATTATCGTGGTGCAAAAACCAAGAGTTGTCGGCCCATAATTCTGGCCTCCTTTTACGAATAGCATTGCGCAAATGACGCGTAACACTCAAATAGTATTCTTTGTTGACAGTTTGGCCGGTCGGAAGGAATTTGGAGTGCACCACACCTCGATAATCGAAGAAAACTGTCAACATAACCTTGATTTTTTACTTGCATTGACGTGATTTTTTGGGCTTCGGCTCACCTTTGATACGATATTCGGCCGATTGATCGTCTGCTTCCGGGTCATAAGCGTAGATCCAAGTCTCATCTCCAGTTATGATGCTTTTCATTTTGTCTTGATAGTTGGAAAGCATTGTTTCACAGACGTCAACGCGACGCTGTTTTTCGAAAAAATTGAGTGATTTTGGAACAAATCGTGCTTTCACTTTTCTTAGGCCCAAATGATCTTTCGAAATGGTTTTCATTGATCCTTCCGATATTCCAACGATGCCAGTAAGGTCTCTGACTGTTAATCGTCGATTCTCAAGCACCAATTCCTTGATTCTATTGACGTGTTGATCATCAGTTGATGTTGATGGCCGCCCTGGAAGTGGTTCGTCATCAACGCGTTCTCGACCCTTTTTGAATAATTTATACCAATCAAAAACACTTGCTCGCGACAAACAATTATCACCGAAGGCCTTTTGCAACATTCTGAACGTTTCGGCACCAGAAATTTGATTCCGTACACAAAATTTAATGAAACTTCTTTGTTGAATAATTTCACTCATTGTAAAAATCGCCGAATGCACTTTAAGAACTTGATAAAGACAAGCGTATACTAAACACTAATGATTATTTTGATGTGACATTTGGCACAGATGTCACTGACAGTCATACCAACCTAGAAAAGAAATATTTCGACGAATGGGTTTTCGTGCGAAATTTAAATTAGAAAGTCTTACTATTTTTTGCCCACAGTAGTAGTATATAATGTTCGTCGAATGATATCAAAGTCCCAACTTGGTATTTTCTTTATAGTTCCTTTATCACATCTAACTCTTCTTACATTACATTATAAATTGTGCTGTAACAGACACCAGTTAACTTCGGCGTTCTTTCAATAATGGCATCCATTAGCTAATATTTGATGTTAAAATTAGATGATCATAGAATAAAATTAAGCGAAATAGCAAAGGCTTTACACATTTCCTATATATCAGTGGTTTCGATAGTGCATCATGAATTGAGTTTGAAAAAATTATGTGGAAGACGATTGTCGCATTTGTTGGTCGTGGACCACGCACACGATCGATAACACATTTCTACATTCAATTTAGCGAAGACATGATCCGAAAGCCTTTGGCGCCGAATAATAACGATTGCTGAAACATGGATGCATCATCATGAACACGGAGCGTAGCAACACTCGAAACAATGATCTCAAATTGATACAAATGTTCCAAGGGAAAAACCGTACACTTGACCGTAAAGGTTAGGGCTGCTATCTTTTGGGACTACAATGGGGTTCTTAGAAATTATCTTCAAAAAGATGATAGGATAGCAGGCCAATACTATGCACCTCTTGCTGTTCCTTTAGAATAATGCACGTGTTCGCTTTCGATGGCAAAATTCATGAATTATATTTCGAACTGCTTTTGCATCCAGTTTTTTCGCCAGGTGTGGTCGTCCCCTCAGAAATTGGTCCGACCTAATTACTGGACTCGGTGGCAAGTAGCAATTAGTTGCTAGATCTAACGCATGTTTCAAACAGTTTGATAAAAGCAGGAGAATACGTTCAAAAATAAAACTAATTTTTACCGAAGAGTTCGTATTTTATTTTCAAAACTTACTGACTACACCCTCGTCTCTAAATAGTCGCGAATCTATTGAAGTCGCAGATTTTGTTGAGGAACATTAAAAATATTTCATTTCTATGCCAAATCTCACCAATTAAACCTGGAGTTTTTGAGGTAATATGTAACCAATTTAAGCTACTCTCAATACCACATGAAACACGACTACTATTATGCAAAACGTTTCAATCAGAATAATCACAGGCGTATGTATATTTCAGGATTCCCGTACAAAACAAAATCCTTAACATAATACTTACAAATTACGCAAACTTGGAACTGACTAGCTACTGTACATGTACACATAGAATCTACTGTGTTGTACCAGTAATATATTTCATTCACCTGCAGTGCCGCTCGCGAGCTCTGCAACTTACAAGTAATACAAAATCGAAACTTGAAGTCTTTGTGTTTAATAAGTTTCGGAGGTAAGCCTCATTTACACATTTCGCAACAAGTTTTATAATTGCAATTTATTATTTTAATTTATCGAACAAGTTTGAAATTAATTTGCCTAAAAGATTTTCCCGCGATGTGATTTATTAGGGTTGTTTTGAGTTTCAACTGAATACAAGTAAATCCGGAAATGCCAAATATTTACTAAAAGAATTTAGAATATAATTTATGGGATGATATGCATATAACTTAGTATACAATCGGTCACAAAAGTGTTCGTACAGCTCGGGAATATTAAATATTATCGAATGTGAATATCCAATTATGATATAGCATATTTACTTCCATTTAACAGCGCTAAAAAACTCTAAAGATCTCTAATAACAATATGAAAACTATTATTATTTGAAACTAGAAGAGAATGTTATAAATATTCGTACGCAGACTGTCACAAAAGTTTTTGTACGCTTCATGTTTATATTTCTCTATTGTAAGCCGTAAATTTGGAACGAATTCAGTTAATACTATTCATAGTATGACGTATTTGTGAAAAATAAACGTTCAATGTTTTCAAAAAAGTATCTGGCAATACATGTGGGTTAACACTACACAAAGAAAAAAAACCGTAGACACCAAATGTTCAAATTTATCGAAAAAGTGTGTTCTACACTACAGGTTAAAAAAAAGTGCAAAATATCCTGAGCTGTTGGAAAGAGAATCCAAAGATTTTAAATGAACGCAGAGTAGTGTTACAAATACAATGAAATAATAAATTTTAATTCATTGAACTTGTAACACTTAGGATAGCCGTACCCTAGAAAAAAAGTACATTAAAAAAATATAAAGAGAATTTGAGGAAAAACTTGTTACACCGGAAGAGAATAACGTAAAATATCTTTCATGAAGCGTCGTTAATAATTACCTATTTCAAAGCATAAAGAATATGTAAGTATTAACGTCGCTAATGGAAGGTTTTTTACGTGGAATTCTCCTGTTACATACTGGCTAACCCATGACAAGATTGCTACAACTTAAAGATGCAATTTCAAGTTAAAAATGACCAAATATGCACGAAAGTCTATCGTAACTGACCTACAAACATTTGTAGTTTTAGATAACCCTACTAATGCAGATATTATGAACCATTGCAAAAAGAATTTAAAAAAAGTCGCTTTGTCGTATAAGTTGTTAAAAATATCCACCCCGTTGTTGTATACATCGCTTAGCTTTGGTAGAAGCATATGGATCTTTCTCTGCTATATTAATCACATTTTCCTCAATTCCTACTCTTCTTACTCATGGCCTTCCTGGTTCACTATCGAGTTTAAATGGTAAGACGATAGAAAAGTTAGGAATGAGACAAAATCTGGGAGAAATAGCAGCAGAAGAAAATATGATGGAAAAAGAACGGTTGCAAGACGATTTGCAAACCAGAATCACTTAAAATAATAAAGGACTATTGTACTAGTAGGAGGATCAAAATATTCAATCAAGAAACCAAAAGTGCAAGACACCACCAACTCTAAAATTCCTTATTGTCGAGATGAATTACATTAGATGAGCAAAATATTTTGCACAACCATTAAATGAAGAAAAAATTGAAAAATAAACGATACTAGATCAATAAGAAAATAGCGAGCAAAATGAAATAGATGAACCGACAGAACAGGAACTTAAAAGGACTCTGAAAGAAAAAATAAGTACAAGTCGAAACGGTATACCAGCAAAAATCTTGAAACGACGAGAAAAAAGACTTGTCACCCAATATTAAATATTAGTAAAAGAGAAAATACAAAGCCAATGGGGTAATATTGTTCTATGCCTCATCCTAAAAAACGAACAAACATTAACACTAAACACTCAATTTCCTTTGCTGTGTGCTGCGTTCTTGTTTCAAGAGATCTACCTGATTTTGAATTATCTATAAACATTTGCCAGTCTACAGAAGACACCGATGACAACTAATAAAAGTTTTTTCTATCAGGAACATGATGATTGGGAAATCGGTAACCGTACAACTACTTAGTTTTAACACATTTCCACTAATAAATCTACACATGAATAATAATTGGTCATCTCAGCCTTCTTACAGGCTGGGTTGATGACAGCATCCCCTACAAAAATTGGAGAATCACCGAAGTTTGGAAAAAACAAGACATACGGCGTTGTCATCAATGTATGAATAGAAGTCTTAGACGCCATGGTTAATTGAGTAATAACAAAAAAAGCAAAAAAACTCATTTGTGTCCTGAATAGGTGTTTCAACAATTAAGTTGTCATAATCAGAAGAAAATTGAATATAGTGACCCAGACAGGATGAAACACAATATACCCTACTCAAGGATCGCACAAGTTGAATGTTTATCATATTGCTGTATATTCAAAACGAAGACATTTTTTGACAAATTATTCTTAAAATAACTCTAAGAATCACTTGAAGGTAATTTTGATGGATCCTGTGGTTGATTGACTTAATACAGTGCGCGTTTTGGCTTTCAACGGTACAGATCGTGTGCGGAATTTGTTTTCGTACGGGTATTTTGCTGTAGTTTTATAGGTGCGAGGCTGTTTAATTATCTGCTGAGGATGAAATACGCATACAGAATATGAAAATTAATGTGGAACGGGGTTATATATCAACCTTGAGTGATTAAATTAAGAATCATTCCTTAAACTTTTGCCGCATATTACCAAACGATATAAATTAAGAATGTATATAATCGAATGACATCTATGAAGATGTAATATTTTTTTAAAACTCACAACAATTAAAAGTATTTATGAGAGTATATGTATTTCGTAGGGGAAAACAACTCTTTATTTGAGTACTTTTGCACTTTTGCCAACAGAGTGCCCAGACAAATTTATTCAGTCAATTACGTAGACCATTAAACTGGAATTTTATTGTATAATCCGGTCCGTTTTACGCACAGCTTCACAAATCTAACTCTAGAAATCAGGACTATATATTTCCTGGACAAAGTAACATTCTAAATTCAACAATAATTCGTCCGTATCAGAAAAAAAAATTAAAAAGTTATTTCCTCTTTAGTTTCGTCGATTCCAGTAAAAATCTATAAACCATTATATGTATATGTGTGTGAGTACAAAGAAAAAGAAGGCAGTTGTTATACCCGAAACATGATAGATGATATAAGCTGATTTTAACCGTAATCTAAACCGAGCCGGCTACAAACACTACCTTAAAGGAATAATCTATCACAATACGTTGTTCGCCTCGGAGCTATATAAAGGTTAAATGTTGAACAGTAACTGTCACTCCTTTAACTTATTGTTTCGTTGCCTGAGCGACGTACAAAGATCCAAGAGGGATAAAATGCAATCAGTGCGACCTTAACTGATCTTATCTATCATTACGTCTCATCAACATAATCAACTTTCCTTTTCAATTACAGAAATCGCATCACATAAATTTTATTTCGTCTCTATATTTCTCTTCCACTGCAAAAATCGCGGAAGGAAAAAGCAAAATTAGATTCTGTCTCGCGCCGGAGCAAGTCTATTGCATAATTATATTTATTATTTCTCGACGTGGTGAAAATATTTTCTTTCTTCTTTTTTCTGCTAGAATCACTCTGAGTCAATCTGAAAGTAGATGTCAAATGACGGATTGAATTACGCACTTAAATAAAATTACTGAATTGTTTGTTAATTTTGTTGTAAACTGCGGATTGGTGTATAAATAACAAGGTACAAGAGTCCTTACCACATTAATACTCGTTCTCTAGGGACGTATTTTGATGGCTAGGTTAGAGAGTTAGAGATCAACATTAAACGTTATAGACTTCGAGTACTATATTATGAAAGAAGTTGGGATATCTTCCCGCAAGTCAGGTGCGTACTGAGTACGCAGCGCCCCCATCCATGTAATGTAATAAAATAGATGAAGTGTAGAATTATAAATTAGCGAGCGGATGTTTATATAATGCTAACGTTTAATTATTAGGTATGATGGACGTGCGTAAGGTTCTAAAGTTTATAATTAATATTGATTGAGGTTTCGTGAATTATTAATATGAACTTTTCTAATCAAGAAAAGCATGTCCCTGTCTGGATCATTATTAAAATTTCTATACAATGTTCAAATTTCATGTTGCAAGTATTTTTTCAGCCATTTTGGCCAACCTTTGCATAATTACCAACACTTGTACGCACTGTTACCGCTACAAAGGTTAAATAATAATAAGAGAACTGCCTTGTCTCTTAATCTGTTATAGAAGACGCGATTACTCCATTTGGTGGTGTTTACGAACTACAGCACATCTTTTTCTTCACCAAGTAAAAACATTAGAGTAGTATATTAGGTCAATACGAGCTAAAGCTAACAGTTAGGATAATATCGTTTAATGTATATTTTCGCATTAAAAACATAATTTTGGTGTACTTTACACCAAAGCAGGGAGACATAATTTGTGACCTTATAATGACAAATATTGACACAAGGATACAGTTGACCAACAAAGAATCAGTCACAAAGCAAAGACTCACGTAAAACATATATATGTTCTACGACCAACAAAGAATCATTCGTGCGTCTTTGCTTTGTGACTGATTCTTTGTTGGTCAACTGTATCCTAGACCTTAACACTTTTACAGACAGAAGATCCTTTTGTGTCAATGTTTCTCATTATAAACTTACACACACATGTATTCTTCCTTCTTTCCTGAAAATGTGAGTAAGATGTAGAAAACGCTTTCTTCTTCTCAAATTATTTATATTTTTTCTAATCATTGTATAATTAAATTGACCTGGTTAATATTTATTGCAAAAAATGCAAATAAGACCCCTTTCCACATTAAGTTCGTATTCTGTGTACGTATTTTTCTTTCGTTTTCTTTCGGTATGCTTAAATCTTTCCACCATAAAACAAAGGCTGCTAACGAACAGGTATTCACACGATGACAATTCGTATAAAAGTAACAAATCAATTGTTCTTGAAGCTTATCTTAGACTCGTATAGAAGTAACAATCAAATGTTCTTGATGCTTATCTTAAAGTCGAGAATGTCAAATACATGTTTCCGGTGACGTGGATGCGACATAGACAACCAGTATAGGCACATTCTTCTTTAAAAGACAGTTAATTATAAAAAGCAAAAACAATATATTCAAAACCATTAATCATGAATGCTATGTACAACCAGACTTAAGGTATTACTAACGAGATGGCTCTAGTGATAACACAAAGACTAAGAATGATTTAAATCAAGTTTATTGAATGAACTACACGCTCATAATTACAAAACTCAGTCACAAAAATACTTGGGATTATCTCAGATAAAGAAAGCAATAATTAGAACGTCAAATCAAACACGGCCGTGACGAACTTAACAAAGAAAAGAAACCCGTATCCCTACCCTATTATATACAACATTAAGTCAAACATACTAGATGGCAGAAGTAGTATCAAAAGACGAAAATGAATTAACAATACCAACATACAATGATGTATATAAAATTTGTACTGATGATAAAATGATCATGTGACAAGGAAAACGATACAAAAGTAGTTTTACGGAAATGCAAGGACCTGCAAACTATACCGCTTTGTACAGATATGGCACATAAATTTCCAACAAACATATTTCATCGTCTTCTTGAATGCAAACATCTATTGTTGTATATGCGGATATTAATGTAATTATGCAAATTGGCGCATTAAAGTTAATTAGGCTTGATGATTGGATATTCAAATTATTACACGATGTACACATTAATTGTGTATAATGACCTAAAGTTACATGTAGACAATTATTCTTCTTTATTTACTTTTCTGTAACATTATACGGAATAAATTATTTCAAACTAAATCTAGTATACACTATAATATAATAAATATCGATTATAGGTAATAAAATAATCAAAATACGAGGGTGGTCCAATAAGTACCCGGCCTGACCTGGAGATGGCGGTAGTTGTTTGAAAAATATCATTGTTTTAGAAAGTACATAATCTATAAAGTGTATGTGTCAAGTTTGAAGACGCCACGTTGTTTAGTAATTGTTTGTCAGTCATCAATAATGAACGTTTTCAGTGAATTTGTAAAAATGGAGAAAATTGGTCATCGTTACGTGATACAATACCTTTATTTGAAAGGCCTCAGCCCAACTGATATAAAAACTGAACCGGGTTCTATTCTGCGTGAGTCTGTTCCTTCGTTTACAACAGTGAAATATTGGGTAGCAGAGTTTAAACAAGGCCGTACGAGCTGCCAGGACGAGCATCGCAGTGGTCGACCAAATGAGGTGACGACTCCAAAAATGGTGAAGTAAATCTACAAAGCGGTACTGAATGATCATCTACTGAAGGTGTGCGAGCTCGCAGACATAGCAGGCATTTCAAAAAGTGCGGTATATCGCATATTATCTGAAAATTTGGACATGAGAAAGCTTTGTGCAAGATGGGTGCAGCGTATGCTCACACTCGAGCAAAAACAGTGTCGTGAAGATGTTTCAATTGAGTGTTTAGCGAAGTTTCACAGCAACAAAGCAGAATTTTTGCGCCGTTTCATAACTATGGATGAAACATGGGTCCATCACTTCACACCCGAGTCAAAAGAACAATCTAAACAATGGACTTAAGAAAGAGAACCGGCTCCAAAGAAGGCGAAGACCGTTTCATCTGCATGCAAGGTCATGGCATCGGTTTTTTGGGATGCGTGTGGAATAGTTTTCATTGACTATCTTGAAAAAGGAAAAACTATCAACGGCGAGTATTATGCGAACTTATTGCAACGTTTGAGCGAAGAAATCAAGCAAACACCTCCGCATTGGGCTAAGGAGGACGTGTTGTTTCATCAAGACAAATCCGTTATTACAGTGGCCAAAATTAATGAATTAAAGTGTGAATTGCTACCTCATGCACCCTATTCGCCAGATTTAGCCCCCTCGGACTATTTTCTATTCCCAAACTTGAAAAAGTGGCTCAGTGGTCAAAGATTTTCCAACGATGAAGAAGTGATATCGGCAGTTAATGCTATTTTGAGGAGCAAGACAGTTCTTTTTATAAAAAGGGTATCAAACTTATTGAACATCGCTGGGCAAAGTTTGTAGAGCTGAAAGGAGGTTATGTTCAAAAATAAATATATTTCTTTCCAAAATTTTTGTGTTTTCTTTGTTGGGTCGGGTACTTCTGGGACCACCCTCGTCATATATTCAAACTTCGAATAGATGTAAGTTAAAATTTTTCTATGATCCACGTAAGGAATGTGTTGCGTGGTTTATTCGTTTATCTATTCAGTTATTATCAATACGTTTCAAAGTTTAAAGAATTACGATTTTATTTATTGCAAATGAGGTTTTTTTTGAGTGTTTAACAGTATTTTTGTAAGTTTTAAAGTAATTCATATTAATATTAACAGAGAAATGCATTTTATGATCAATTTTGAATATAATAACTATGTATAAGTGATTAAAAGTAAATATTCTCTTTCGATTTAATTGCATGCATGAACTATCAACATATCTACCGAGTTTAAGCCCGTACCCATACCTGTGTGACTGAATATTATTGCTTAATTTTATTTACGCAAAATAGTGCATTATAATAGGCAAAAAGGAAAACATCTATTAACCGATAACTTAAAAAAAATACGATTAACAAAGCAGAATATACAAGTATTGATTGATTGATTAATATACACGTATATTATATTTCGTACATAGTAAACATTATAATTTCATATATATCAAAGTAAATACATTTTTTTATAACATAAACACAACTAAGCAAACCGCATGTGCACTACATTTGGTCAGTAAACGTGAGGTTCATTTCCACCTCATCAATATTGATTTCAATAAACGATATATTATGTATTTAGAATATTTGTTGAATTTTATCAAATAAGCCGACGTTGGACTGCGCCAAATATTATATAATTTTAATTTGTTATTGATAACTTATGATTAACTATAATTATTTTATAGTTCATCTTTAAAATGCAAATACTCTTAATCTCAGTCTGATTCGTACCTCCGCTATTTTTATGATAATGGTTACTTAAAAGTAAACATAAGCAAATCAATATATCTTCCGGCTATGCTATTTAATGTATTATTTATTTTTTTATAAATTTCAAATAAACTCCAGATATGTATTCAATAAATAATTACTTAATTCTTTAATAAAAATAGAAGTTTATTAAAATAAAATATTGATAACTTTTCTAATAAATAATGTATTGTAGTTTCGAATAAAATAAAATAAAACTTTACCATCTGCTTCACTCGTATGGGACATCTTCAGGGCTCAACTACTGCTACTGTCTGTCGCACTGAAACACAATTACGTGGTTCCAGGGAATTCGAAAAAGATTTTGAAGATGGAAACTGCAGGAGTTATTGGATGAAGATACAACCCAAATTCAAAAACAATTGGCAGAAGCGTTAAGTGTCGCCCAAGAAACTATTAGCGACCGATTACCAGCAATGGAAAAATTCAAAAGATAGAAAAATGGGTGCCACATCAATTGAATGACAGGCAAATGGAAAATCGAAAAATCGTCTGTGAAATGCTGCTTCAAAGGTATGATCGGGAGTCATTTCTGCATCGAATAGTGACGGGTGATGAAAAATAGATTTATTTCGAAAATTCTAAGCGCAAAAATCACGGTTATCACGTGATGAAGCCGGCCCATCGACTCCAAGTCAAAATCGTTTAGGTCGCAAGAGAATGCTGTGTTTGATGGGACCGTAATGGTGTGCTGTATCACGAGCTATTGATACCTGGTGAAACAGTCAATACTGATCGTCACCAACAACAAATTATCAATTTTAACCATACATTGATAGAAAAACTTTCAGAATGGACACGAAGACACAGTAAAATGATTTTACAGAGCGATAACACGCCGTCTCATACAGCAAAACCCATTAAGGAAGCGCGGGAAGCACTTGGATGAGACACAATATCGCACTCGCCCTCTTCACATCAATGGGACGCGCTTGCAGAGCAGCACTTCGCCAATTTCGAAGATGTTAGAAAATGAATCGATGAACGGTTTTGCTCAACGGACAAAGAGCTTTTTTTGGGATGGCATCCATAAATTGCCTGAAAAATGGGCAAGATGTGTAGAACCAAATAGCCAATACTTTGAATAAATAAATTTTTCCATTTTCTTGAAAACTATTTGGATTTTTTTAAGAAAAAACCGGTAACGACTTTCCGGAACACCTGGTAGACATAGACATAAACATGCTCGAACTGCCAATAATTTGCTTACATGGTGTAAAGACCATCCTACGCGAATTCGGCAGATATATTTTCGTGTACATCGTAAACCTCTTGTACAATTATCTTTCGGGGATAGTGTAATAATGTGTATTTGAAATAGATTATTCATCACGAATAAGATCTAGGTTAATTTAATTATCAAGTACTGTACTTTCAAATAAAGTATACGCTCCTCTTTGCGTCTAATAAATTGTATTTCCAAATATCTGAAACTACAAGAAGACACGTACAATTTTGTAATTACATGTAATTAGTGTGTGTCTTACAACACAATTACATTAAAGTTATTTCACTACATAATTTCAAACTCTCGATATACAGCAAAACTTACCCTTATTCGTTGAAGGTAAGGTAATGATGTAATGTTTATATATAGCATTATGAAAGTACTGCAAAACTAAGTTAATGAGAGTGCATGGTGAAAAAGAAGAGAAACACAACACTAACGACGACTATAAGTTATTCATACAACCGTGCTGGGTGCTCGTGTATTGTCAAAATACAACATTTAATTAAGTAAATGGAAGTGGAAATGCTCGTGCGAAAGGACAATATAATTCCTTCATCGCCACCACACCACGCCGTCATGAAATCATGCAAACTAGAACGATATCTAATACTTTTTAATTCGACATTGATTCCGATGCAAATCTCTTTATAATATGAGGGTCTATCTGTTTTTTTTTATACTTCTCTGAACTACGTACATACGTAAGTATATATAAGCATGTTCTTGTTAATCGACACGACAATGAATTACAAGAAACGCCACGGTCGTAAACTATATTGACCATAACTTAGGAGTTTAGCATTCGTGGGAGCGGCACGGGACAGGTTATGGTCAGATCGCGTGCCGCTGTTGCGTCGCTTTCGACGCCCTGAAACGCCCAACAGTGTGCTACTGAATTCAGACGATCCTTGACAACCTTTCGCGAGCGTTAATCTTCCATCTACAGGTCAATTTTACTTATTAATTCCCTTTTATTGACAGTCAAAAGTGTTATACAAAGAGATATTTTTAAGATTTGTGCTGCTCTTTATCGCCCGGAAAGGTTTTGATAATTGTTATATTTAAGTGCTGCTTGATTTCTTTATAAAGTCTCCTAGTATACAATATCGGTAAAAAAATAACGTCGCATATATATGCATTAGAACTGGCAATAGGCAATAACTGTGACATATATGTATATCGCCTATTTAACTGATAATTAATTGTACACGTCATTATCAAACTACAAATGTCAATTTGGTGTAACTTCTGTAATTCCAATATAGATTCGCCTACATACCTACCAGGTTCTTCAATAAATTATGTCGTTTGATAAGAAAAACATGATTTTATAATTTAAAATACATTTTATTACTCAATATAGCCTCCCTGAACTTCAATGCACTTGTTCCAGTGATCTTCTAATTTATGGATTCTTTCCCCAAAGTGAGAATCCAGAAGATTGTCGAAATACGCTTCCACGGCCGCTATTACCTCCTCGTTCGATGAAAATCGTTTTCTACGCATGAACTTTTTGAGATGTGGGAACAGCCAGAAGTCAAAGGAAGCTAAATCTGGTGAATAGGGTGGATATTTCAACAATTCGTTCTTTAATTCATTGATTTTTGCAATGGTTTTTTGAGCTGTGTGAGAGGATGCGTTCTCTTGATGAAAAATTATTTTTTTCTTCTGTAAATCAAGTCTTTTTCACGAATTTTTACATCCAGCTGGTCCAAAAGGTCGCAATAGTAATCAGAGCTTATTGTTTTACCAATTTGGAAGTAATCCACGAATAAAATTCCTTGTGTGTTCCAAAAAACCTATACTAACACCTTCACTGTCAATTTCTGGAGCCTAACTCGGTTTGGAACTGAAGTGGCGGGTGCACACCACTCTTTAACTACTTGTTTTGATAAAGAATTATGACGATAGACCCAAGTCTCATCTATAATGCTGAAAAGATAGACAAAATCGCTTTTGTTCTTTCTAAAACGCTTCAAATGTTGCTGAGAAAGGCGCACGCGAATGTGTTTTTGTACCATTGTTAAAGAATGGGGCGTCCATTCTACACACAGCTTTTTGAAATCCAAAACTTCAGCCAAAATATTGCTCACACTGCCTAATGAGATGCCTAGGACTTCTACTAAATCTCACTTGTCTAATTGAGGATCTTCCAAAATTATATCCTGTATTTTTGCTACGATTTCTGATATTGATGCACTTTTGTATGTCTTTCACGTGGATCGCCTTCAATACTCCTACGATCAGGTTTAAAATCAGCAACCCATCTTTCTGCCATTCTAATTGAAGGTGAAGAGTCCACACTTTTAATAATCGTTCATGAATTCGTTTTGATGCTACGCCTTCCAAAAATAAGAATTTTTTCAGTGAACGAAATTCTATTTTTTCCATTGTAAAAAAATACTGTGAAACTTTGAACACCGTCATTTCTCTCGCAGTTTTATGTGTCTTTATCTATGTAGATAACTCTGGATTATTCTTGTCTTCCCATGTGACCCTTTCAAGCCTTCCTTCCTACTTCTTCTGTTCTTCAAATTTGCTCTCTACCATTTCTGTATTGTTACCATAAATATCAAGTACCATATTATCTCCCAACGCCTCAACTTATGGATTTTAGATTTTCGACCATTTCATTTACGCTCTGGTTTCGTTTGAAATCCCTTAAATTGGAGAAGGTATCCAAAGCGTATAAAGTCATTTACAGTGCAACCGAAACTTCGTATCAGACTGCTCAAAAGAAATAAAAACGTAAAATTAATGTAATTGCAAGCAAGTAATCTGGCGCATCCATCAAAACCTTGCTATAAGTAATTAGGTCTTTTTCGGTTCATTTTTTGTTATCCAACTTTAAAGAATTATCAAAGGATTATTCGTTGCTCCAAAAGAATGCGAGACGATTGAAACGTTTAGTGATAACCAATTTTTCTCAAAATTTAATAGATTCTTCATATCTGTGTGCACTAAATTCGAGTTAACTTTTTAATCATTTTCCAAAGGGAACGTGTGGATTCGACCTCAAAATACAAGTAGTAACTTTAAATATTTATTTTTATCTAGACGTACGAGGGAGCGTTTTTATATTCGCGGAATGGGTGACAAGGGGTGGAAATAAAAAAGCCCATTTTTTTTCTTTTTCAATATATTCACCTGCAAGACGGATACACTTTTCACATCTTTCAATTAATTTATTTACACCCTCATAAAAAAATGATTTCTCTTTATCTGCAAAATACGCCGAAACTGCCTTCTTGACTTCATCATCGGCAGTAAATTTTTTACCCCGCAGCTCTTTTTTCATTTTCGGAAGTAGGTAATAATCACTCGGGGCCAGGTCTGGGCTGTAGGGTGGGTGATTCACAATTTCGAAACCCACCTTATGCAGGGCAGCTAACGCAACGCGGCTCTTGTGGACGGGCGCGTTGTCGTGCAAAAGCAGAACACCTTTTGTCAATTTTCCCTGTCTTTTCTCTTTAATGGCTTCTTTTAGTCGCTCTAATATTAAAGCGTAATATTCTCCGGTTATAGAAACACCTTTATCTTTATAATCAATCAACAATATTCCTTCCGAGTCCCAAAATACCGTTGCATGAGTTTCCCAGCTGATTGTGACACTTTAAATTTCTTGGGAGGTGCTGCGCCCTTTTTATGCCACTGCTTGGAGTCTTGTTTGGACTCAGGTTCATAATGATGAACCCAAGTTTCGTCTCCAGTAACAATTCCACTCAGTACACCATCCTTGTCTTCATTACAGAGGTCCAAAAATGCACGCGAACACTCTACGCGCTGTTGTTTTTGCGGCGGCGTGAACGTTCTCGGCACCCATCTTGCGCTGACCTTAGACATGCCGAGATGATCGTATAGGATTTTAAAAATTGTTGTATCGGATACTCCAACCATTTCTGCGAGTTGTTTCTTCTTTAGTCGAGCATCTTCGAGTACAATTTGTTCAACTTTTTGGATAAGTGCTGGGTTGGCCTCGGGTCGTCTTCAAGGGATTCCCTTCCTTGTTTAAATAAACTATGCCACTTGTACACCATGGCTTTCCTGGACAAGAGTCGCCGTAAACCAATGACATCTCATTCATTATGGTCGCGACTGATTTTCCTGGCCTGGTAAGGAACTTTATAACGGCACGATATTCGATTTTTTCCATATTTCACTTTTCACTCCTGATTATGTTGGTTGACGATAGCTCAAAGACTAACTGTCTAACAACAATGAAACTTCGTATTTATACTAATCATGAGTCGCTGCACAGGCCACGCCCCCAATGCGCCTACTCACCCCTCTACAACCCGCTCATTCCGCGAATATAAAAACGCTCCCTCGTAGTTAGGAGGTCGAAAATAACTATGGATGGGGCTACAATCAAATTTTATATTATACTTTAATCCGACACTTTTCATACATAAAGTTCAACGGTTCGTCGTGGCCAAATTGAAAGGTAAAGATTAAGGATCTTCTGAATCGTTATCGAATCGAAAATCTCGTTAGAAATCCTACCTCAGTATGCTCAGTAATACATATAAAGCAAAATCTTGATTTAAAAATGTAACCGTACCTCCTTTCCTTCTGTTTGACTTTTATTTTCGTATACCTTGTCTTTCTTTTTTGTAATTATGAATAGATAAAATTGAAAAAAGGATAGAACCCTTTCTTCTTCCTCTCTATTTATAAATACAGATCTAAAACTATATAGAAGTCATATAGGAAATGTTTTAATGATAGAATACATATAACTCACTCACTACAGCAGCTATTGCGTGCTCCTTGAAATTTAACTCATGCAATTCATAGCTTAAATTACTTAGGAATTTACAAAAAGTTTCTTTTTTATATATTATGCTTAAGTAAATGAAATATGTTGAAGATATAATTGAATTATATTCGCATGATTAGAACGTATAAATTAAAATAATAGCTACTGAATTGGCGACATAAAGAGGTGAAAAGGCCGTTGCGAATTTTACCTGCCGCGATAAAATCATATGTTGTATATACAATATATATAATATAGAGTGATTAACATTCGTATTAGATGTGATTTTTGTGTACTTTTTTGGATAATTTGTACATAAATTTGAATAAAATTTAGAAAATTATTCAGATATAGAGAAAGAAGTTATTTTAAAAGTAATTTTTGAATATCATTGAAAAATAAGTTTCCATTTTCAAAGGACTATATCGTTCACGCATACTAACAGCTTGGCTATATACGTAGATATCATTAATTATGGAGGAGACATTCTAATGTGCCATAAAAGATTATATACGAGGTAGTTTGACAAGTGGTGAGAATGGAAAAGAAAAACAAATCTTTTAAATACAAAATAATTTTTATTTTTCAATATATTCTCCTAAAAGAGCAATACATTTATTCCAACGGTGCTCCAATGCCTTTATGCCATCTCTAAAATGCGATTCCGGAAGGCTTGCAAAATACTCATTTACGAAGATGATAAGCTCGTTGTTAGACGAAAATTTCTTTCCACCTAGTGCCGTTTTCAATTTTGGGAAAAGGTGGAAGTCGGAAGGGGCTAGATCCAGCGAATAAGGCGCATGCGGTACTAATTGGAAGTGCAACTCGTGGATTTTGGACATCACAACTGTGCTAGTATGTGAGGGATCGTTGTCTTGGTGAAACAGAATCTTTTTCTTTGCCATTCCTGGCCGTTCAGCACGAATCTCAACATTTAATTTTTGTAGAAGTTCTGTATAATATTGTCCGTTTATTGTGGCACCTTTCTGAAGGTAATCAATTAGCGAAATGCCTTTTGAATCCCAAAAAATTGATGCCATCACCATGTTTGCCGATAACGTGGTTCTCGCTTTCTTTGGAAGTGCAGAACCACGTTCTAACCATTGTTTCGACTGTTGTTTAGTTTCGGGTGTACTGTAGTGTAACCAAGTTTCATCGCAAGTAATAAATCGCCTACAAAGATCATCTGGATTCCGCTTATAAAGGTCCAAACACTCATTGGAAACGCGCAAACGAGTGAACTTTTGATCAGTCATAAGCAATCGCGGCACCCATCTTGCCGAAAGCTTGGAAAGGCCCAATTCTTTCGTTAAAATGTGGTGTACGCGTTCTGTTGAAATATTTACCATGTCTGTTATCTCTCTCACGTTGAGTCGTCGCAATAACAGTTGCGTAGCGCAATAATGTGTGTCATTTTTAAAACAAAATATAAGTGATATAAATAACTCACGCATCGCAAGGTCGTCCGTTTTTTCGTACACTTACCATGTTACGATCCTGGCTCGCGAGAAAACTATCCCAACTCTATTGATAATGTTTCCAAAAGAGTTAATGTTTCACAATTATTTTGGATATTATTAAAATTTATTGGTGTTTAACGTCTCACTACCTTCCACTGAATGTGTGACTGGTGTTATTGCCATCTTTTCTCTGGGTAAATAACAATAGTTCGAGCTACCATATACGCGATTTATTTTAGGTACTCAATAGATTGAAATATTTTACGAGGTTTAAACCAAAGTTCTAATTATTAGGTATAACCTGGTACCTATTGTTTCCTAGAAAGTGGACGCCTGAAGTGCACTACAAGACTTAGCAGTTCTATTTATTTAAAACGTAAGTAAGCCAACGTACATTTTTTCTTTCTTGACTTTAGTTCCAGCCTTTGTTGTATAGAAATACAACATTATACAGGGTATCTGCAAAATGCTTGGACATGGCTTAACCACAAACTCCTTGCATCAAAATAAGATGATTTAACCAAACTTACCTATATTCAAAATCGCATCGTTACGCCGGTATTCAGCTTTAAAGTTTTTCGAAAAAAACAAAAAAATTCTTATTAAAACATAACACTTTGATCGATTTTAATTATTTTTGGTACAATATTTCAAGTAAGTGTAAGTCATGTTTTGAGATGATTTGGGTCTTTATAAGTAGACCGCAAGTGTATGAAACATCGATGACGTGGCACATTTCTGCCTGTAACTTTTTGATATGAAGGTTAAGAGCTTTAATCTTTTTTGCCCGAGAAGATACATTTCTTAGTGACATTTTTTGTATCTTTGTAATTTTTGATATATGTTACAGTTTAGTCACAAAAAATAATATACGACTCGAACGTAATCTGCTTTCCTGGCAACACGCATAACCTGGTTGGCTTATTATTTAGTAAAATAAGTGGCGAATAAAAATTTTTTTGCAAAAATTTATTAACGGCAAATAAACAAAAACTAAATTACTACAAATGTTCGATATGTCCGCCATTTTGTTGAATACAGAGAGCGATTCTGCGCAAGTAATTGAATTGCACTCTTTGCAAACTTTCTTCATTATTTCTAATTGATTGAGTGGCGTTTTGTATCCTAGCCCAAAGCTCATTCTCCGTGTTTATAGCAGTAGAATACACGATGCTCTTGAGTGTTCCCCATAAAAACGAATCACAGATATTCAAATCTGGCGAGCGAGGAGGCCATTTTACAGGTGCGTCGTTTCCTCGGCCGATCCATTTATTAGGAAACTGTGCATGAAGATGATTCCTAACATTCAACGTAAAATGAGGTGGTGCTCCATCATGTAGAAACCACATGTCACGTCTTAGATCTAGTGGTAAGTCCTCCAATAAGCCTGGCAAAGTATTTTGTAAGAAATCTAAGTAATTCACTCCATTTAGTCGATTAGGTAAAACGACAGGACCTATGATGTTATTGCCGATTATACCTGCCCATACATTAATTCGGAACTCCTGCTGAAAGCGGCCTTGTTTAAAAGCATGTGGATTTTGATCTGCATACACGTGTTCGTTGTGTAAATTTGTAACACCTCTCCTTGTGAAGCATGCTTCGTCGGTGAAGAGAATTTTGTTGTGAAAATAAATATCTCTAGCCCTTTTTCTGTGAATAAATCGGCAAAATGTGAGACGCGCATCGGGGTCCGCTGGTAAAAGTTCTTGTACTACTTGCAAATGATATGGATACAGGAGTTGCTCTTTAAAAATTTTATGAACAACATCTTTTGAGACTCCTAATTCACGAGACAAGCCACGAGTACTTTTTTGTGGATGAGCTCCTATTCTGTCTAGAACTTCTTCTTCCAAGTCAGGGTTTTGAACTTCACGAGGGCGTCCACGATCAGCAGTCATTGGTTGAAATCTCCCAGTTTCCCGAAGACGCCTCTCAATGTTTGCAAATGTTTGTCGATTTGGTATACGACGATTAGGATATTTTTGCTGGTATACTGTCACACTCCTCCGACAATTTCCTTCGCAAAACCCGAGAACCAGCAACATATCAGTTTGTTCAGCGAAAGAGAAAGCCATTATTATCAATCGAAGATAGAACCACAATTACACAATCAAAATGACAATAGCCAAAAACACTCAATAAAGAAACCGTAATCAAAGATCACAAAACGCACACTATCATTTCTTTTATGACAGCTGTAGAAAACTAAAGGCAATCGTTTTTACTAAATAATAAGCGAACCAGATTATGCGTGTTGCCAGGAAGGCAGATTACGTTCGAGTCGGATATTATTTTTTGTGACTAAACTGTAACAGATATCAAAAATTACAAAGATACAAAAAATGTCACTAACAAATGTATCTTCTCGGGTAAAAAAAGATTAAAGCTCTTAACCTTCATATCAAAAAGTTAGTTAAAAATAATTAAAATCGATCAAAGTGTTATGTTTTAATAAGAATTTTTTTGTTTTTTTCGAAAAACTTTAAAGCTGAATACCGGCGTAACGATGCGATTTTGGATATAGGTAAGTTTGGTTAAATCATCTTATTTTGATGCAAGGAGTTTGTGGTTAAGCCATGTCCAAGCATTTTGCAGATACCCTGTATATACAGTTCTTACATTTACTAGCGTCGACAGAAAGCAAATTAGATTAATTTCTCAGAAAGTGTTGAGGTCGTTTTGTTTTCAGCTTTCTCGGGTCTCGATTTTTATCCATGTTTTATAAGGTTGAGCACTTTCCGACTCCTGTACTGTGTCGGTAAGGTAATTACATTTTCTTATGATCACGCTCTTGACGGTCTACATTCACATCCATTAAAACACAATTGCAATATAAATGTCAAAGAAAAGGTCCCTGATTACCTTACATAAAGTTTCTATTAACGTATCCAATCGATACTCACTTGTTCCGAAAATATCAAACATTCGGAAGTACCGCCAGTGCGCGTCGCCGCGCCTATTCAAACAAACAAACAAAAAAGCAAAAATTGTTATTTGATTTTAAAATACGCTTTTTTCCGCCTGTTTATTTTGTTTAGAATTGATGGAAAAGTTCACCCGGGATAAAAGTGTTTCCTTGTCATGGCTATCATAAATATATTACAAACTAATTCTAATAAAATCAAATGAGAGTTTGTTCTCTATCAACGTGGAAAATACATACTTTTAATATAAAAGTTTTCCCATTGAATTATATCCGGAAGAAATAGAAATGCTTTTCAAACTATAAATTTATAATAAAGTAGTAGTAAAGTTTTATCTCGGAACAATGGAAGAGTAAGCCAACTTTGATTAATGAACTAGTAACAGGTAAAGAGAGAATTTGTTTTAATAAATGAATGTCCATTATGAATGTTCCTAAACTTAACTTGTGTGATACAACCGTACACTAACTTGTTTTTAAACTATATTCAAGTTTACTTGCTTCTTATTAGGCTGTAATCGTATCTTACAAGAAAAGACGTATCTATTCAATAAAAAAATTACAATAAATATTCGATATATGCTCCTTCACATTCTAAATAATACGCTGAACGATTATATACGAGGGAGCCTTTTTATATTCGCGGAATGGGGGACAAGGGGTGGAAATAAAAAAACAAATTATTTTTCTTTTTCAATATATTCACCTGCAAGACGGATACATTTTTCACATCTTTCAATTAATTTATTTATGCCCTCATAAAAAAATGATTTCTCTTTATCTGCAAAATAAGCCGAAACTGCCTCCTTGACTTCATCATCGGCAGTAAATTTTTTACCCCGCAGCTCTTTTTTCATTTTCGGAAACAGGTAATAATCACTCGGGGTCAGGTCTGGGCTGTAGGGTGGGTGATTCACAATTTCGAAGTCCACCTTATGCAGGGCAGCTAACGCAACGCGGCTCTTGTGGACGGGCGCGTTGTCGTGCAAAAGCAGAACACCTTTTGTCAATTTTCCCCGTCTTTTCTCTTTAATGGCTTCTTTTAGTCGCTCTAATATTGAAGCGTAATATTCTCCGGTTATAGAAACACCTTTATCTTTATAATCAATCAACAATATTCCTTCCGAGTCCTAAAATACCGTTGCCATAAGTTTCCCAGCTGATTGTGACACTTTAAATTTCTTGGGAGGTGCTGTGCCCTTTTTATGCCACTGCATGGAGTCTTGTTTGGACTCAGGTTCATAATGATGAACCCAAGTTTCGACTCCAGTAACAATTCCACTCAATACACCATCCTTGTCTTCATTACAGAGATGATCGTGTAGGATTTTAAAAATTATTGTATCGGATACTCCAACCATTTCTGCGAGTTGTTTCTTCTTTAGTCGAGCATCTTCGAGTACAATTTGTTCAACTTTTTGGATAAGTGCTGGCGTGGTCACCTCAATGCTCCTGCCCGGCCTCGGGTCGTCTTCAAGGGATTCCCTTCCTTGTTTAAATAAACTATGCCACTTGTACACCATGGTTTTTCCTGGACAAGAGTCGCCGTAAACCAATGACATCTCATTCATTATGGTCGCGACTGATTTTCCTTGCCTGGTAAGGAACTTTATAACGGCACGATATTCGATTTTTTCCATATTTCACTTTTCACTCCTGATTATTTGGTTGACGATAGCTCAAGGACTAACTGTCTAATAACAATGAAACTTCGTATTTATACTAATCATGAGTCGCTGCACAGGCCACGCCCCCAATGCGCCTACTCACCCCTCTACAACCCGCTCATTCCGCGAATATAAAAACGCTCCCTCGTACTATCAGGTAAAGAGAGAATTTGTTTTAATAAATAATTGATCATTATGAATGTTCCTAAACTTAACTTGTGTGATACAAATGTGAATGTACCGTACACTAACTTGTTTTTGAACTATATTCAAGTTTATTTACTTCATATTAGGCTGTAATCGTATCTTACAAGAAAGGACATATCTATTCAATAAAAAAATTACAATAAATATTTGATATGTGCTCCTTCACATTCTAAATAATACGCTGAACGATTATATATAATACTTGAAAAGCATATCTATAAAAATCGCCTATTTGGCTATAAATGGCAAGTACACAGTTTGTTAATACTTGTACAAGGTTTATTTGAACATTGTTATAGAGGATGTTTCAGGGGGCATAGTAAATATTTTAAGAGGTGGTAGTATACAGTATTATAAATAGAATAGTTCAGATAGACATGTACTCAATCCTTAATAGTTACAGAGACACAATTATTTCAAGTTAGTACGTACGTATTGTACAGGTCGATACACTTGGACAATTTCTACCACAAAAGGGTTTACGAACGAAATCACACTTCCTATCTTCAAATTTAAATAAAACAAAGTGTGTGTGAGATATGTCATTATATAACATCGTGCAAATGTCCGCCGCGCCTTCGCTGGGCGGCGCACATCCGAAGTGCCCAATTTGACACTGCCGCGTAAATCAGGCTGAATTTGACCGATGGCATGGGTTATGTTAGCTTTCAGGGCCACTGTGGTTTGTGTCTTATTCGCATAGACCTGCGACATAAGAAAAGACGACAAGAAAAGTTCCAACGGGGTCAAATCGCACGATCTCGGTGGCCGGTTCACATCACTCCCACGTGAGATGACCATGCCCTCAAATCGCTCGTGCAGAATGTCCAATGTGGCATGAGCTGTGTGGCACGTAGCGCTGCCCTGTTGGAACCACATGTCGTTGGTGTCCATATCATCCAATTCAGGCCAAAAGAAGTTGGTAACTTTTTCGGGATGCATTGGACGCTGTTGGATCTCATGTGGATTGGCGTCGTCCCGAATTCGACAATTTTCCAGAAATTGGCCTCATCGCTGAAAATGATTTTTTTATGAAAATTAGGGCCAGTTTCTAACTGCTCACGGCCCATTCAGCGAACACACGTCATTGTCTATGGTCGTTTACCCACAGCTCCTGGGTCAGTTGAATTTTGTACGAGTGCAGGCTCAAGTCACAACGCAAAATTCGCCAAGTTGTGGTCTGCGAAAAGACGAGCTCTTGTGATCGATGCGAAATCAACTGCCTCGGATTCTTTTGCGCACTCGCACGGACAGCGGCGATGTTTTCGCCAGATGTCGAGTTTCGTCATCGTACGGGTGTTGATTCATTGTTTACTGAACCAGTGGACTCAAATTTATCCACCATACTGCGGTAGGACGATTATGGCGACCGTGAAATGGACAAAGCGCGCGGAACGTTGTCCGAACAGAACACCCATTTTGATAAAACAATTTTAATTAATCAGTTGAACATCGACGACATTTGTCCAACAAAACGGTGCAACTTTCCATATAGCGCGCTTAACAATCGATTTATTACAAAATCAATTTGGTGACAACTTTATTTCCAGAAGTGGTCCTGTTCACTAGTCCCCTCGTTCGTGCGATTTAACGCCTCTGGATTACTTTTTATGGGGCTATGTTAAGTCATTGGTTTATGCCGGCAAACTAGCAACTCTTGATGCATTGAAAGCCAATATTCAAGCCACAATTGACGCTATACGGCTTAATTTATTGGAAAAAGTAGTCAAAAATTGGACTGATCGAATGGACCATGTAACTCGTAGCCGCAGCGAATATATGCCGGAAATCGCATTTAAAAAATAAATGCCATGAAATTATGTACTAGATTATAATAAAAAAATTTCATTCCAACAATATTTCTGTCTTGTATTTTCATTTAAATTTCTCAAGCTCTTAAAAAACACCCGTTACTTATATATGTACGTACGTATGTATGTATGTATATACATATGTATGTGTATGTCACTATACAAACAAAATCTCAAGTCAGAATGTTCCAGGCTATAATACTACGAATAACAAAGGACAATTGCATAACTTACGTGATTCAAATAACATTAAATGTTAAGCCAAACTGTCACTAAATGTCTGGCGTTTCATATTATTCTATCCCGAACTGAATATTAAGTGCCATTTAGTGAACTGAATTAACACAATTTAAATTAGAAACGAAACATAAATCTTCACAATAGGACTGGAAACAAAATACATTAAACAAGTTTAGACAATAACATTACTAAAATTATTTAATAGATCCATCCATAATCAGAACAGACAAAATAATTGCTTTCGAATTTACATTACATGTGCAGTAATTTCATTTTTAATTACATAATTGAACATTAATGAATTTTGGCGTAGATTTACAAAGGACATCTCTATCAAAAGTGCCCTTTTCAAAACGCAAAGTAACGAAAACAGAACCAAAAATGAAAAATTTGTAGGACAGTTTTCTTGCAAGTTTCGCCTTGTTGTTTTTATCAACGTTTCGCCATTCGTACTTCCATCTTCTTCAACGTTATTAGACCGATTCTCTGTTTTTGTTCTTCCTTAGATGGCTTCAAAGGATAAACTATAGGTAGCAACGAATCAAAGTGCTGTCTGCGATACATCAACGACACATTCATGATTAAGCCACATGGAAAAGAACAGCTACAAGAAATCTTCTATAATATCGACGATTACTTCGTATTTTGAGTGCGTGCTCTATTGGGCTTTCACGTCCAATAGAGCACGCACTCACAATACGATATTCTTTCATGATTATCGTATTTTGGGTTTACCAGCACTGGAGTAAATTAAGAAGAAAACCCTGTGTTTGTGAAACCTAATAAACTTAAGCGACTTTTGTAAAGGTTCTTCGAATTAAAATCATGCGAAAAACAAAAATCATTTTCCAAAAAAAGCCTTGCGTGTCAACGAAAAAACTTTACTTGCCTAATATAAAGTTTCATATAAAATAGCCAGATGTAAAAAGCCTCACACCAGTGACGAAGAACTAATTCTAGCAGCTGCGATAGATATTGCAAAAGCATATTTGGAGATAATTTTGTCAAATAATTGCGGTCCATACCTTTACCAAACGATATTGTTGCCCCGTCGAATTGGTGATGTAGTTGAAGATATAGAACATAAATCTTTCGGACAGTTGCGTGACAAATTATTTTCAATTCAACTTGATGAAGCAACTGATAGCAATAAAAAGCCTCATTTAGTTGCTCATATTTGACTTTGTGTTGGTATATCAGCAGTAGCAGAACTATCTTTCTGCAAGTCAATAAAGCTCAGATCAACATAACTTATACAGCATAAGTTAACATATTAAATGATTTTGTAAAGAAGGCGAATATAAAGTGGCAAAATTGCATTGGAATATACACCGGTGTGACTGCACAATATCTGGAAGACACCAAACTTTGCAAGAAGCTTTGGCTTCCAAAGAAATGAGTGCTGATCTGGATATTATACTTACAATACCTGTAACCATAGTAAATTATATCAAAATGAGACTCATTAAATCAAGAATCTTTACTGTCTACACTTTGTACAGCATGGGTGCAGTACATTCAGCATTATTGTTTTATAGCGAAGCAAGGTCGTTACCAAACGGGAAAATTTTGCAACGTATTTATAAATTAAGAGGTGAAATTTCCATTTACTTAGCCGAAGAAAACAGACCGGAAGGAGTGAAGTTCCGAGGTGATTTATTTGTGATGAAATTGAACTATTATAGTCCACATATTCGAGAATTTAAATACTTCGAATCTCCAAATCCAAGGAGCAAACGCGCGTATCTTTGACAAGAGTGATAAAGTTAATGCTTTTTCCAGTAAATTGGAATTATGGGACAGAAATATAAAGCAAGAAAACCCAGAAATGTTTGCAAGTGAGGATGAATTCGTTAAAACTTTCAGGGCTGAAGAGTAACATATTAAAGTTGTTTTTATAACCATTGCAAATCATTTGACCATGACGACAACTGCATAGAAAGTTACGAGTGTATTAGGAATCAATTTCAAAATACTCCCGCAGGTTTCATAACTGCTGAAGAAGAAATGAAATAATAATTTAGTAATAAATCACTGTTTGAAAGTTGAGCAGGGGTGGATGATGGATTTTCTGAACTGAGAACAAGAGCATGTCATATATTATTACCATTTTCAATATCTTGCCTTTGCGAAACCGGATTTTCCTACCGTGGTTGCTTTGAGACAAAATATAGATCTAAATATGGACAATTTCAATTATTATCCCTTTGTTTCAAAACAATTGCTCGGCAAAATAAGCTTACAGGGGTCACTAATAATTACTAGACTTGTTTTTAGTTTATGTCAGATTGTATTTGATTGCTTTTCTTTCAATAAATTAAACAATTTTCTAAAGAAATTTTTGCTTTTTTTTGCTTATTTTTTCGATATGTTCATGCCTCCCATTTAGTGTTATAATGTGTGGGTCTTGAAAGCTGATAGCTTATGTTTTAGAATACTATAATCATAAAAAGCTTTCTAAATCATAATGTTAAAATTACGGTTTCAAACTTACTAAATACAATGACATTACTAGCAATAGGTAAACAATTTTCAATGCTATTGCTTGTGTTCAAGTCTTTTGAAGCATATTGTATATCACACGTACTAATTCTCTAAAAAAATCCAAAATGCATTTAAACCTAATTATACTAATTTATAAATGAGAATAAATCATTTTAATACCCGCCACTGTTCGGCATGTATATAAGTGCAAACTTTATCCAACAAAAGATTTATTTACAGGGCCAGCTTTCTGGGGCTTGATAAATCCGGAATGGTCACTATGCAACAAGGGTAGAAGACAGTCTCCTGTTAATCTAGATCCAAATAAGCTGCTCTTCGACCCCAACCTTCGTCCTTTACACATCGACAAACACCGGGTAAGTAGCTTACGTTCAGCTTAGATATATGCTTATGACGACAAGTCGGGCTTATGCTGAACTATCTCGTACTCTAGGATTGCATTTTAGTCGCCCTTCCTATTGCGGTCTTACACACATATATGAAGTTATTGTGGCATTCTACAAACTCTACAGAGACTAGTATCAATAGACGTACATACACGTATATGTACCTGTGTACTAGGAATATTCCCTTGCCATTGTGTTCCTGAGTTATTTAATATAAAGGACAGACATTAACAGAACAATATACATATATTATGTCTGCATAATTATTACATATATGTATGTCCTAGTTCCTATATACCAATATACGATGGTCAGAATTTCACGGATAATCGTCGGGCAGGACGACTCTATGATTAATTCCGAGTCGACAATCCTAATATAGTAATGTTGCATTGTTGGTCGTTGAGGCACACGAGACCATCAATGTTGAAAATGTACGATAAAAAATATATTAAATTTTTTTAAATTTTGTGTAGAAAATCATATTTTTTATTGCCAAATAAAATTATGCAACCCTACCTTGATGTAATTAATCGTTTTATGCCAATATTTTGTCTTATTAGGCATATTAGGCATTAGCTATATATAACAACCTTTGTCCAGAATAACTTCTGTAATTTAAAAATAATTATTCGTCAAATTTTAATTTACTTTGTGATTCTCCAAGCAGTTTGTAATGTCCACTTTTAACAAATACGCAGATATATGGTATCTAGGTTTTTCATTGGAAATGTGCACCGGGCCTGACTAATATATAATACAGCATCCACGCTACTAGCACCTATCTACCAATACATTTCGAAGATTGAATCAGAGACTTCAAGCAGGAACTTTTGTTCCCAGAAGGAACTCTGGTTATTGTTCACCAGCATCCTATTCGATGAGCATTCCAAGTATGACTACAGTTCTTTCAAACTTCTGCGTGGAGATTGGTCAATTTCCGGATTGAAAACTTCGTGTGCTGTTCCCATTTTTAAAAAGGTGACTCTAAGAACATTGATAATTATAAGCAAATTGCCATTTCAGCGTCTGTATCGAAGGTTCTTGAGAAGGCGATTGCTATACGCGTCACAAATTACTGTGACAAATACTAAATATTTTCTAACAGTCGACGTGGTTATGGACATGTTTTTTCCACAAAAACAGCATGTATGATTTTGTGTAGTGCATAAATAATTTACTTAACGAAAAAATGTAAGTAGCTGCATTGGTCTTTGACCTTTCCAAGGCATTCGATTCTCTCGATCGAGCACTCTTAATGGATATATTGTATAATCTGGATTTTAGAGAAAGCATTAATAGTTGGCCATCATTATACCTCTCCAATAGAGAAATTCAGATTAAAATTAGTAACGTTTCTTCGAATATTTACTTTCAAATTACGGGTGTGCCACAGGATTCAGTATTGGGACCTCTACTTTTCATACTCTTTGTCGATGATCTCCCGGATTAAATCTCTTGTGGAAGGGTATTTTTATATGCTGATGACACTTCAATTGAGGTATCTGGCGGAACCGCGTCTTCGACAATACTGGATGCTGAAGGTCAGCTTCAGCGAGATTGTTAAGCCTCCCATAAAAGTGGTGTCGAAACGTCGGTACCAGTATTGTCGAAGACACGGTTTCAACCCGGAACCCAAGATAAAAACT